>JARUHE010323430.1:0-11295 GCA_031471125.1 Archaeomysis grebnitzkii | reverse complement strand
AAATCTCCAAATTTTGATCTAAATGCGCGATGCATTCCAGTTATTGTGGAGCTTTCAAATTTTTACACATGTATTTTCTTACCATTTGGCAAGTTTTGGCAGGTGTTGCCAAAAAAAATTCAAAAAAATATTTTTTCTGATACACCCTAATACACACGCACCCAAGCATACACATGCATGCATAATCAAACAATCGCATGCACAAGTTTATTTTTCTTCTGCATTAACTTATCCCTCCCTTACACATAAACATAAATAAGTTCTTAGTTTTCCTTTTTAATGTCTAAGTAAATGGGCAAAGGATTGATACTACTCCAACGTATTGTTTGTTTGAATGTTTCTTTCAATTTCAGTACATATGTGAAATAAATTAATATCTTGATATTGCTTGAAATTAGATTTATTTACACGAATATTTCTTTACAGTGAATTCCAAATGAAAATAAGTTAATATTATTGAGCTGTGTTTGAAAAACTCAGCTTCAATACGTGATTTATCATTATTGTTGTAGTTTTTGTTGTTGTTGTTGTTGTTGGGGTTGTTGTTGTGCCAACAACAACCCCATCAACAGAAACAACATTTTGAATTTTGCATTTTGAACTTTTTTCAAAATAATAAAAAAATATTAATTTTACAGAAAAGTTTGTTTAAATCAAAATGTAGAATATAACATTCTATAAACTAGTATCACTAAAGTTTTTTTTATTAAATCAATATTTACTTATTAAAACATACATTTTATAAAAAAATTGAAATTCATGGTTAACCGACATTTTTATTTAAAGGTTTAGAGAAACGTTCATTTAAAACAAATGAAAGAACAGGTAGACTGACTGAAGGACCTTTTTGCCTTAAATTTGTAATTTTTTAAATAATATACATTTTAGGAGTTTTTATTTTAGACTTGGCCAATTTATCATCCAATTCATGATTAACCAATTTTTTTTGGAATGTTTTTATTATAAACAATTGAAAGAAAAGGGCTAATATAATAATATATAAAATTGTATTAAAAAATCGAACAATTTTAGAAACGTTTGAGCATACAAACATAGCTTTTAAAGCGTAGCATTAACTCGTACTTGTTTCTAACATGAGACGCTCCAATTCGATGCAAAGCAAATTTTTGATCGGAACCCACGAAAGATGGATTCAATTGTGGTTGGACGTCGAATCAATGGAGTCGCATGAATTATGATCACATATGCAAAAGTGATCAGCAGAATGGCATCATTATCTCCGGTGTCATTACATCGCATCCTCGGCTATTAAATGGCTACTTAAAAACGGATTTATTTGTCGTTTTGCTCGCTCTGTAATCGACAATATTTGCTTTCAAATTTACATCCAACGACAATTAATAGATTTCTTATCTCTTGCATTACGTTTTAACTCCAATGCAATGCGTTTGTGATGATTATTTTCAAAATTATGTTTTTTAATGTATTTTTTCATGTTAATTATTCCTAATTTTAATAATAGATGTACATGAACTGTATCGATAGACAAATAAACGAATTCGTGTAATAATGAATACAATTAATTACGCTTTATGCCATGGCTGTATTGTATAGTAGGACTAACCATATAACAAAGTTATATCTTGTGGCAAGTTCTAGTGTTTTTATCTAAATAAACTTGAGTTAACTTAAGCTCTCAGTTAGGTCGTCAGTATGGTTGCATTAGCCAACATGAAATAAACAACAATATTATAAAGACAACAAGGTTCTTGCTCTATTATTGTTTTTAATGAAGTTTATTGTTTCCTCATTGTAATTTTTTTCTTTGTTTTAATGAAGCTTATTGTTTTTTTATTTTGTTTTAATGAAGTTTATAAATTCTTTGTTTTAATTTATTTTTTTGTTTTAATGAAGTTTATTTTTTTTTATTTCATTTTAATGAAGTTTATAAATTACTTGTTTTAATTTTTGTTTTGTTTTAATGAAGTTTATTCTTACCTCATTTTAATTAATTTATTATTTTCTTTGTTTTAATGAAGTTTATTGTTTTTATTTTATTTTAATGAAGTTTATAATTTCTTTGTTTTATTTTTTGTTTTGTTTTAATGAAGTTTATTCTTACCTCATTTTAATTATTTTTTTATTTGTTTTACTGAAGTTTATTTTTTTTCATTTTAATGAAATTTGTTAGTTCTTTGTTTTATATAGCTTATTTTGTTTGTTTTAATGAAGATTATTGCGTTTTCCTTTTCGTTTTAATGAAGTTTATTGTATTTTCCATTTCATTTTAATGAAGTTTGTTATTTTATTTTTATTTGTTTAATGAAGTTTGTTATTTCTTTATTTTGTTTTAATGAAGTTTATTGCTTTTTCAATTTCATTTCAATGAAGTCTATAGACATTTTGGAACACTTGCATCAGAGCAAACAATTTGTTGAATATTACAACCGAATGGTTTGGTGTGTCGGTCAAGCGAATAAATCAAGATGAAAGAGTATTAATAATAATAATGATTTAGTCCATTGTTTTTGGATGTTTCTGATATATTATCCAATTAGCCTTAATGATTACACTATTCCAAACACTTCCTCTTGATTCGCCAGATTTTTCATTATAACCGAATTAATTAACTAATAAATAAAAGCCCAAATATACACATGCACGAAAGTCCGTCATGCGTTGTAACTCTGATGAATATTTTCAACCGCTTTGAATGTAATTTTATATCATCATTTTTTTATGTTTGTTTTGTGAATTAACATTTCTTTGTTGTACTCGTGCACGTATTAATAGCTATTCACTTCACACGTCCTTATTAATATGAATAACATCAGTATAATGATTTTGAATTATGTAGTACTGTACATGTATCCGAAAAGTGGAAATTCACTACAAGATACAGGCACATAGTTCTTCAACAATGCTATGAAGTTGCTCTAAATGTATGAAAAATAGTATTAGGATAGACTATCACGTATTTGCAACATTCTATATTTAATTACTAGAAACGGTTTTAAATAAATGAAGTTTTGGATGTTGTTCCAAGATAATATGAAATGATACTGAGAAACAGGAAGAAAGTAATCTTAATGGTTGACATTCAGTTCATAAAATGCAAATGAGTAAATAAAGAACATTTTATCAGAGAGATAAAATGTTTGGAGTTGTGGGCCAATGAACGAGATTGTTGACAGTTGTCTCTGAAGTAAATTCGTTTTCGTTCTTTCTCAAAATTTGGTACACTTGACGAACGACATTGCGTGATGTCCACATTTCATCCACTTATACATTAACAAATAATTAGTCACACAAAATTTGTGGATATTTAGATGATCATCAAATTTATATTTCATTTAAACCAACATCGTATTGTTATAATAGAGCTCAATTTGACATAGTGAAATGCATTAAAATAGTTCGCCATTTCATGCTACTCATTAACGACAATAAAACTGAATTCTTACTGTTTGGCACAACACAGCAACTTCAAAAAATAAATAAACAACCACTAACCATTGGCAATTCTAAAGTCCAATCTACAACTTTTGTTAAAAATCTGGGAATGACATTTGACCAATCAACATATATCCTTCCATAATCTAATCAAAATCTGGCAACTTAAACAATGTCTGATACCTAATATTACCGAGACAATAGTTCATACTTGTGTTATATTGAAGCTTGAGCTATGTAACTCTTTGTTTTATAATTTAACAGATACTCGATTAAACAGATTACAAAAAAAATCAAAATCCTACTAAATCCCTGTTTCAACAACTTCATTGCAGAGTGAAATAATTGGTGCTTTTTCTCTTTTAGAAAAATCCTTTTTGGCTAAATGCAGAATAGCTGTCCCAGTAGGTATAATATATTACATTATACATACGGGGACATATATTCTGCATATTTACCAATAAGGATTTTCTAAAATACGAGAAAAAAACACCAATTATTTCACACTGCTCCACTGGTTTCCAGTGAAAGAAAGAATTCGATATGAAATAGCTCTCATTGTATGAAAATTTCTTATTGAACTTGCCCCAAGTAGCCTTTCATCCCTAATTAAAAGCTGCAACCTGTACAGTCACTGCGATTGTCTAAAATTAATTTACTGCTGCATCCTAGAATAAAACCTTTGATTTTAGTGCGGAAAATTTGCTATGCTGATCCCGTTGTTTGGAACCACAAAAGTTAGTTTATATGTCGACAGCTAACTATTTTTCCTTTATTTTTTTCATTATAATATGATTTGATTTAATGGGTAGCGCCGTAGAGAGATGTTGAGAATATATTTCCTCATCTTTATAGCGCAAAAAAACAGGATTATTATTATTATTATAATTAAAGAATCCCATTATACTGTGTGTAGACCTGTATGTGTCTTATGTGTACACGTGTGTACGCAAGAAAGATGAATACAGAGATATATGTATAGATTTATTTTATGTTTTATGTGTACACGTGTGTACGCAAGAAAGATGAATACAGAGATATATGTATAGATTTATTTTATCTTTTATGTGTACACGTGTGTACGCAAGAAAGATGAATACAGACATATATGTATAGATTTATTTTATGTTTTATGTGTACACCTGTGTACGCAAGAAAGATGAATACAGAGATATATGTATAGATTTATTTTATGTTTTATGTGTACATGTGTGTACACAAGAAAGATGAATACAGAGATATATGTATAGATTTATTTTATGTTTTATGTGTACATGTGTGTACGCAAGAAAGATGAATACAGAGATATATGTATAGATTTATTTTATGTTTTATGTGTACATGTCTGTACGCAAGAAAGATGAATACAGAGATATATGTATAGATTTATTCGAACATATTGATATTTGCATCATTAATCATTTTATGCGACTTAAATGAAGCATATTAAGTAATGTGGAAATTAATAGGTATTCATTTGAAGCAGGAAACCCTTTCGCAGATTAAATTAGATCCGTCTTTGTTGCTTTTTCGATACCTGCTGAACAAGGTTTTGAGTTTTCCCTTTTGCAGATTTGGTATCGCATGAAACAAGTTTTATTTGTTCATGACTTTGCGGGCATTAATGTGAAAAAATTCAAATTGCTGCCCTCAGCCATCCAGGGTTCGCTCTTCAAACCACATGAACAATGAAGCCTTATCCAACTGCCAACTGTACCATCCCTGGACGGCTGAGGGCAGCAGTTTGAAATCTCCTTCACATTAATGCCCGAAAAGTCACCAACTAGTGTTATTTGTTTTTATTTGTTCTTTTGCTGATTTGGTTTCATCCGAAAGAACATTTAATGTTAATGGAAATGTCAAGTTTATATTTTTTCTTGGGAAAAGCTTACATCATTTTAAAATATTTTTTTCTTTTTTGAGTAAGACAAAGGTGTTACTATTCCAATCATCACCGTCGCCGTCGCCGACGATTTCTGCCCTATACACAAAGCAAGACATTCGACATTTATGAAAAAAAGTTGACTTTCAAAAAAGGTCGATTTTGAAATTGCAGAAGTTGTGAAGGAAGATCAGTTGTGCTTTTAGTTGCATGACCGCTTCTCATTAAGGTAATGGATAAGTAGCCTGTTCTTGGTATTTTAATATTCTTTATATCTTGAAAAAATATTCTTTTATGTTAAAAAAAATATTTTTTGCATATATTTTGTTGAATTATTGTAATAATAAAATGATAAAATCCGAATTATAAACTAATAAATAAGAATATTATAAAGTAATGCAATAATAAGAATATTAAGATAATAAGAATACTAAAATAATAAGAATATTAAAATAAAAATAATATTAAAATAATAATTATAAACTAATAAATAAGAATTATAAACTAATAAATAAGAACTATAAAGTAATACAAAAATAAGAATATCAAGATAAGAATACTAAAAAAATAATAATAAGCATAATAATAATAGCTTAACAATAAGAAATAACAAGAACAACAGAACTAAAACAATAAAAACAAAACCCTAAGAACAATGAGCTAAAAATTGTAAACATAAATTCCAAGTAAACAAGAAGGTAACAAATAAATCGAAGAGTAAACATGTCTGATGAATTATTTCATTTCAGTGTTTGTTGCATCATCAAAAATGTGTTTTACGCCATACTAGAGCCATTGTGGTTCAGACTTGCTCGTTTATTATCCATTGGAGCTAACAAACAAGGATTTGCCCACAAGACCAATGTAACAATGTATAACTTTACATTGAAAGGTTATTTAGTTAAAATTAAACACACAGTTTCACGAGGACTACTTTAGTTTTAAAACAATTATTTAGTTACTTACACGTACATAGTTTCAACAAACTCTGTTCACCCAGAAAACCTTGGACCAAAAGACAATTTTATAGAAAGGAAATAAAAGGAGAACAGAAGTGAATTTTATGCAGTACAGAAGAGACATTTTATGGACGGGGTGGCACACTTTATGATCTGTTATTAATCTCCTTCTCGCATGAACTCTTCATCGGGATTCCACTTCTGCCCTCTGTAAAGGAGGCGCAACCGCCAACGTGTTTACGTTTCAATGTTAATCATTTGTCGTTTATTGGGCAACAAATCTCGCGTTGGTTTATGAAAAGCTTAGGAACAGTTTTATGATCTTTGGTTTCAACAAGTTTATTTGATCTTGATTATACAGTGGAAGGTTATTCTGTGAATGACATTAGAATTGGAAATATATTGGAAGTTTTAACATAGTATTCACATTTTTTGTTTAAAATATTTGTAAATACTCTGTCAATGTCTTTTATTTATAAAAATACTTTCACCTTGCAAATGTTCAATTAAATATATAAGTAAAAGTAAAAAGTTTGTAACCGCATTAAAATTTCCAAATAAAATAAAACCTTTGTGAAACGGATCTCCTTCCATTAAATATTTGCATCACAATGGCTGATCAGTTCGATCCAGATCTGTATGAAGATTTAAAACATTCATTATGAAAATAAGATAATTCATTCATTTGAAAACTATGTTATAAATGTTATAAGTTATTCTATAATGTTATAAGCTATGCTATAATGTTATAAATTATGCTATAATGTTATAAATGTTAAAAGTTAGGCTATAATGTTATAAGTTATGCTATCAGTTAGGCTATAATGTTATAAGTTATACTATAATGTTGTAAATGTTATAAGTTATGCTATAATGTTATACATGTTATAAGTTATGCTATACTGGTATAAATGTTATAAGTTTTACTATAATGTTATAAAAGGTTAAAAGTTATGATATAATGTTATAAATGTTATAAGTTATGCTATAATGCTATAAGCTATGCTATAATATTATAAATGTTATAAGTTATGCTATAATGTTATAAATGTTATAAGTTATTATATAATGTTATAAATGTTATAAGTTATGCGGTAATGTTATAAAAGTTATAAATGTTATAAATGTTTCTATTTGTTTTTGCAAAAAAATACAGATATGAACGGTTGTCCAATATTTGGCGAGTGAAGTTCAAGGGAAAATAATTCAAATTTTCTTGGGACAAAACTACGAATAGTCTTATGAAACCTTGTCCCGGGTTTTCTATTGAATCAAAACTAAAAGATCGAAAATGGAACAAAAATGGAACAAAATGGATCAAAACTAAAAGATCGAAAATGGAACAAAAACTGAACTTTCGAAAATGAAAAATCTGAATTTTGCTTAACTAAAAATTAAAAATATTCAAATGGCTTTATACTTTTAATTGGCCAACCTTACAGGAATGTAAATGCAGTTTAATGTTTGTGCAAGTTTTTATTTAATGTAAAATAAACATTTATTTAAACGATATGTTATACAGATAAAATTTTAATGTTGTTAATAAACATATTTTATTCACTATCAATGGCTTTAACCGTGAATAGGTAAAAATTATAATTCTAATAATGCTGACATAATAATACAATAACAAAAATAAAAAGTAGGGCTTGGTGGAATTGGAGTTAGAGTTGTGACGAAAACAATAGTGAGTTAGAGAGCCTAATATTTTTTTGATGGTGAGGTTGAGAGAGGATTGTGTTTTATGTAAATTCAAGAAAATTTGAGAATGTCAGAGGCAGCAAAGCTTCCAAATTTCACCCCAGATAATGTTGAAAAGCTGTATGGTTTTGGGCGTTTTTTTATTTTTTAAATATCTGTTAAAATGGTTGGACTTTTTCAATGAACAACATAATAGAGAACTAAAATAGGAAACTAATAAAGCAGATATGTTTAAAAAACTTACATTTTTTGGCATTTTGGACGAAAAATATTTATTTGGAATTGCAAATAAATCAATTAATGTTCAATGGCATATTTAATATAACATATTCTCCGTCCCAACAATAAGTCACAGTTTAAGAATCATAAAAGCAAAATATTGAAAAATTTAAAATAGCAATGAAGATGAAAAAGATGTCAATTGTAATGGTATAGCAATTCTATGAAAGTAAGAATGGTATTAATAATAATAATAATAATGATAACAATAATAGTTTTAATAGTAATAATAATTGTCGTAAAAGTAAATGATAATAATAATAGTCGTAATAGTAATAATGATAACAATAATAGTTTTAATAGTAATAATAACAATAATAGTCGTAAAAGTAAATGATAATAATAATAGTCGTAATAGTAATAATACTAATAATGATAATAATAGTTGTAATAATAATAATAATAATAGTCGTAAAAGTAAATGATGATAATAATAGTTGTAATAGTAATAATAATAATAGTCGTAATACTAATAATGATAACACTAATAATTGTAGTAGTAATAATAATAATAGTCGTAAAAGTAAATGATAATGATAATAGACGTAATAGTAATACTACTAATAACGATAACAATAATAGTTCTAAAAGTAATTTATAGTCTATATTTATTTCTTGAACAGTACAAGAAGCCTATAATAGATCAAATTGGCTAACTAAGGCATAAACTTATAATAATCCCATAATAAATCATAACTATGACATTAATAATATTCTTTACATACATAAAATTCATAATATAAAATCACTAACAATATATTCAAAGTGTTCACATTAGATATTAATAGTTAACAATATTTTTATTTCGACGTTGCCGAAATACGTTGTTCCTGAAGCAAAGTTGCTTTAAGAAACAGATTCTGTCTTAAGAGAAGAACCGCTTCTCAAAAGCTCCTTCAATAATAATAATAGTTGTAATAGTAATAATAGTAACAATAATAATAACAATAATAACACAAATCTGTTAACACAGTAATGACACCGAAGGAAGGAATAGTCGCGGTCAAAGGACGACAACGACGACGACGAAGATTGTGGAAATTGGTCAGGTCATTATTTCGTAGAATCGCGTTTGTCTAAATAAATGGTTTGATAAACATTTTGGATGGAGATTAATTTTTAGTAAAACAAAATAATTGATTTTAACATTTTGCAAATGAGGAATAGTAACCCCATTGTATGTTTATATGGGTGAAACTGCGACAAAATATTAACATTGGTAAATAAAAGAGATATTATGACATAAATACAAGTAAAGTGTGAATAAAATGTAAGCTGAAGAATTATTTATTACATTTTGATGCAAGATATCCAACATGAAATGTTGCAATGATCTGCCTGTGTAAGGCATTAATTGGGTTGCAACAAAATTACGAATTAATCTCTTTGATTATGTTCTTATCAGATGCTGCTTTCGGAGACTTCATATTTTGGGTTGGATGGAACACAATTCAAATTTAAAGGAAATTAAATTTTAATTTAGTTTTAGTTAAGTTTTAATTCAATTTAATTCGAGGTTTCATTAAGTTTTAATTACGTTTAAATTTAAATTTAGTTTTAATTAAATTTGAATTCAATTTAATTCGAGGCTACAATAAATGTGATGTTAAATTGAAGATGCTTTAAGTTTCAGTTAAGGTTAATTAAATTAAAATTTGATTTTCAATCACGTTTAAATTAAATTCAAATTAAGTTTTAAGTTAATTTTAGTTTAAAGTTATATTAATAATTATAACACTTTATTTTTGACAAGTTTTCACAATTAATAGAGAAAAATAAAATATTATTGAGACGCTAAACTTGTTGCAATGAAGTTTACATCCTTAGTTTTTAAGATGAGTTTTTGATTAAATGGTTTAGCCATTTTGTAACAAACACCCTTTGTGATATTTTATTCTATTTTTTTAACTAAATGGTCGCGAAAAATTTGAACCGCTTGGCTCGTAAGTTATCAATTTCTGATGGTGTAAAAAGCGTCCTTTCTCTCATTGCTATTTGAAAACGACAATACTGCAACAAACCTCAATATTGTTCCATGTTCTGACAGACAAGTAACGACCGCAGTTTCAATGTTTGCAATACGATATTCCAACAGTAGGATTAATGTAACATTTTCTACGTCTTCAATATTTTTAATATAAATGAAATCGCATTCTGTAAAAAATAGTAAAATAATACACGAGGATAATAAACATTTTGGATTATGTTAAATCAATGAGTATCGACTTCCACTTAATTTTTTGATATTTTTAATACTAAATTTGACATTTTGAATATTTTTATATTATAACTTTTTAATCATTTTTGTCAGCTTTTCAATAAAAAATTTTCATGAACATATTTTAAAAATCTGTTCACATATATTATTTTTTTAATGGAACTTTGTTCTTTTTTACGTTTAAATTATTTCAAAAAAATGCCCAAACTCTAAGAAACATTTGATGCAAGAAGAAGTGATTGACGACCAAATGCCAATGAGCTGTTGATTAATTGTCCTCCAACAGAATCGTCGGCCGATCTTATATTGATTTTGCGACGGTGAGTTCGCCCGAATAATTTCATCCTCACTTGCGCCTCCTCAAGTGCCTCCGAGTGCCTGGATTAAACCTTTTCATTATTCGGTCTTGTCGAGTGCCAGGCACTGTCAACACATCCATGACAGACATTTCCTTTTTATCCATTTCTTCTTTTTCTAATGGTGTGCTTGAAAGGGTTTGTTTTTAAATAATGTTGCTCGTTGACAGACGAATGTTTTCTTAAGTCAAAAAATCAAATGCATGTATCTAATGTGTGTTTGAATGTGGCATAACAGTATTGGGTTATTTAGTTTGACTAGGTCACTCACAAATTGAAAAACTGTTATTTGGTTTATATTTTTGTTAGCTTATAACCATCTTACTTTGTTCATTTGTTCTATCTGTTTAGACAGACACTGAAATACCCTGAATTATATAACCATTAGTATATAACATACAAGACTTGGTCATACCAGAGATCCACACATATGTATTTGAATGGTGAAGTGGAGACATGCATGTGTGTGTGTGTGCTATATATATA
>JARUHE010323419.1:0-11295 GCA_031471125.1 Archaeomysis grebnitzkii | reverse complement strand
CTAAGTATATATATATCTATATATATATATGTATATATATATATATACATATTAATATCAGCTTAGCCTACAAAGCGAGAACGTTTAATATCCAAAGAAGTTAAAAAAAGAATTCAACAGTTTTTATTTCACCTTCGAACCGAAGACAAAAAGTGAGTGGGTCGTTTGGTTGCCTTTAAGATGCCATAAAACGACGATGGAGAGGAATCGTCAATAAAAAAGAAGCAACTTTGAGCGGTGGCGGAAAAGTTATTTTTGTTTATGCCGCATTTCAACTCACTCGGGGGGACGATACTTATTTTATATCTGGACTTAAGCGCCTAAAGATATCGTGTGATTATACACAAATGAATAATTATACAATTCAGGTGAGTTTGAAATGAATAATTTTCGCATTTTCATATAAATATTCGAATCAGCTGAGTCGCATCGAGACAACGTAAGATGGCGAGAGGGAAAATAAGTCTGTACTAGCAGTTCTTGTCACAAAATTGCTTGGCTGTATTTTACGAGAAGTTATGAATATTTCAGAGAAATTAGTGACCAAAATATCCTGATAAACGATTTATTCTTTAACCATGATCTATTTATATTTCTTTCTAAACATATTATGAAGAATGTTTTCAAAAAAGTTTACACATAACTCTATTATTGTGTAACATTAAAGCAAAAAGTTTGTAAACTTTTCAAAACGAGTGATAATTTCTAATGCAAATTTTGAGCTGCTCGATGCATCTACTTACAAGGTGCCAAATGCTCGAGAGTTTTCGCTAAGAATGATTTGTTTCTTTAAAAAAATTATATTATACTTTTTTAAATAATTCTAAAATACAATTTAAAGATAAAATGGAGCAGATATAAAAGTTTTATTAGAATTATTCTCAATTTGTTTGAAGAAAAATAGAAAAAAGAAATTAGACCAGGGGCAAACAGACAGTGTCGCGTTGTTAAGAAATATAGAATTTATGAGTGAGTTAGTTGATTTATTTGACCAAGCTCTTATCTGCGATTTATATTCAGTATATTATTGGAATTTATAACATTTTCTATCTGAAGAATGAAATATATTAGATTACAAATGCATAAATATTTATTTCGGTTCATATGAATAAAATCTAAGAATTATTCCAACTTTATGTCTGTTAATACTTGTTACGTATGCAAAGAAACGTAAATTGCCAATAATATTTTTTGGTCAAGACCTTCTATATACCGAAGGGAGCAGCAACATACAAATAATCTCCAATTATAGCCTTAAGAAATTTTGTTTTTATTCAATATTTTCTTTATTTCTTTTGCTTTGTTTGTTCTTAAAAATAAACTGTTTGTTAGTTTGTTGTATTATTTGTTATTTGTTTGTTGGTTTGTGTTATTATTTGTTATTTGTTTGTTGATTTGTTTTATTATTTGTTTTTTGTTGTTAATTACAACTATTATTAACATTTACAACTACAAGAAAATGTATTTGTTTATGTAGCAACACACAATATGCGTTATTAATGTATATATCATATAATTGGTTGTCTGATCTTTGAGCTGCCTAGTCCACATTTTTGTTGATCATGTTGTTTAAAATGTAAATTAGAACACCTATTTCTGTAGAGTAATTGGTCAATAAAAATAACGCTAGTCTTGTTTATAAAACAGTTCTAAACCAGAACTAAGAAGCATAGGATTCAAAATGAATTTGGTAATAACTACAAATATAAACAGAATTGAAATTTAAACATGACTTTTGGTTTTATAAAACATATTATTAAATGAAGTATACATTGTTTTAGTAATGTGGTAGCTATATACAAAGTAATTATATCTTTAAAGTACAAACATAGTTGGTAATGATACAAATAAACATAAAGCAACATGCAAATATATTCTTTATACGATTTTTTAAAGTTTTGATCCCAACTAAATCTAAAAGAGACATTACATTTTTTCCGAACAAAGGGCGCCCTAAATTCAAGCTATTGATACATGTGGTGGCCAAAGGATGATTTCTTTTAGCTTTTATATCGAAACTTCCAATACCATTTAGAACTGTGTCTAATAACATAATACCCGAGTACAGAATCTTTTAACATGAACAAAAAGCCAATGAAATTAATTAAGTTAATTGTTTTACTCATGAACTTAAAATAAACTTGTTAGTAAGATCAATTTATCATGAACATAAAATGATTTATTTTTAACATTACCGTTAACGCTATATAAAAAATAATATATTAAATATTAAGAAAGAAATCGAGTATTTTATGAAATTATGAGCCTCAGTTTATTCATTATTTTTAAATGTTTTAAAACGTAGTTTATTTTTTTAAATTTGATTCATTCGATAAAAACGAAAACGAAGGATTGAGCTGCACCATTATTTATGTACCAATGCATAAGAATCTTGACCAAAAAAAATCACGATTAATGTCATTCGATGACAGTTTCAAGGGTGATAGTTATGTGGACTGATCCGCCGCAGCGGCCCCTAAATACGAAATAAAAACTTTTGTTAGAATCATCGAAATGGATAACTTTAGCATGATGCAAAATTATTCGGCAACATTCTCACAATAATTCCTATGTAACATCTCAGTATAATCAAATGCATAGAATTGATTTATTCTATTAATAATTATTGCAATAATTTATAATAATAACAATAAATGCCTTCATTAACGATTATTCTAAATAGTTTGACAAACATAGATCATTGACGTAACAAATAATTATATAACATTTTCAGCGAACCAATGTATAAATAATTTTTCAACCTTGTATCGTCGGTTCATGACTTATATTTGGTTTGTCTTTATATTTATATGTATTTATATTTGTTAATAAGAAGATATTTATAATTTAAATTGATGTTTTTCCATATTAATATTTATTTATACATATTAGTGCAACGGTATTTATATATTCATTTTTTATATATATAACTGCTGCAATGTTTTTATTTAAATATTTACTTAACTTTAGATTTTGTATTCCGTATTTATATTATTTTATTATTCATTATTCAGCTCCTAAATTTCTTATTTGTTAATGTCATTTATTATTATCATTTCTGTATTTTTTATTTATTAATATAATTTCTATAGTTTTTTGTCTTTTTATTTTTTTTAAATAATATATAACTTTTAATAGAATATACAAAAATCAGATACGTGAAGCTACGCAGGGATCGGTTAAGTTCGATTAGACCCGCTATATAAAATCCAGAACTATTATTAACTATTAGGTATGTACTGAAAGTATTTAAAACACACACAGTAAGTTTAGAATTTGAATTTTTTTAAAATAACAACAACTAAATTGAAACTCATGATGTCAAAATGCGTATTTTATTTTAAAAAAGACAATACAAAGTTTTCGTTATGAATTATGATCAAATAAATTTCATTATAAAACTTATTTAATTTTACTAGTTTATTTATCTTCAATAACTTCGTTTAAAAATACAACTTTTTAAGTAAATATTTTGCTTCAAAAAATAAGTTTTAATAAGAGTAATAAATTTTTCTTCAACAAAAATATAATAACAAAATATAAACAATTAATGAATTAAATAGAACAACTAACATGAATAATGATAATCTTATTAATAATAATGAAGAAGAAAGAGAGCCAATGTAATAAAATTTGTAATGACTTCAGTTGAATGTGACTTTCATATTAATATGATAAATAAACTTTGTTTTCCTCAAGAAAGACTTTAAATGAACAATAAGAGAAATAAAGAAAGTTCCTTGGTTATCTGAAGTAATTATAAGAATAAATATAAATTTGGCCTCAGACCTAAGGCCCATGACACCAATATGAGACCCTAGGCAAACATCTCCAGGCTGTTGACCAGTTCCTCAAAATACAATTTGTAATTTAAATCCCAAAATTTCCAAATTATACTTAATCAAAAATAGACCAAACATCAATATTACATTTTTATAGGTTAGAAATTTTTTTTGGTAAAATAAAGAAAAGTATAAAAATAGAAATAAATTTAGTTTGTTTGAAAACGGACATTTCCCCTGGACATTCGTACAAATAGCAGAGCAGTAATGACATCAAACAATTAGTAACACAGCTTTACGTGGGATGAGGTTAATAGACTTCCAAAGACCGCTACAAATTCTGGATAAATGTACTAATTGGTGACCGGCATCAATTTCATCCCTGGTTTTATAGTGTTGGATTGTTTTTATTTTCTTTCCTCTGTTGTTCACCAGTGTTGTTCAACTTTCCTCTCATTACGAAGAATAATTATTTTCTTTTTATTGTATTACTATTTTGTTTTATTTGTTTATTTCTTTTTTATTTATATATTTTACTTTAATGGGATCATATAACAGGGTAATGTTTGTTTTAATTCATAAATATATGTTTGTATTTATATATTAGCTTTCAACTTTTTTTCATTGCGAGGTCGCGAAGTTGAACCAAATTAGTTTTCGTTTTTTTATTTATGAAAGAAAAATTATAATTACTTCAACAAATGAAACAAGTCAGTTTTTTATGTGTATGCGTGTATGGGTGCGTATGTGTGTGTGTGTGTGTGTGTATGCGCGGGTCTGTGCGTATGTGTACGTGTGCATATGTGTATGTGAGTATGTATGTGTGCGCACATCTGTGTGCATATATGTGATGTGTGTGACGTGTGTGTGTACGTAAGTGTGCGTGTGTATGCGTGTGAACACTGATCTGTGTATGTGTTAAAGTTGAAGACATACTCTGAAAGACCAATAAATATAAGTTGTTTCTGACCTTGTTAATAAATTACATCAGTATAATCAAATTAGTTGTTTAGGGTATATTAACTGCACTGTATGTTTGGTATATAATGTTTCTGGTATACTTTATAGGTTATAAAAATAAGTTCCCTGAACTGCTCACCTAAAGGAATTTGTAAAGTAAAATGTAAATCTTTCAAAACGAGTTTAAATTAATAACAAATGCATATCGAAAATTGGAAGTGTCTTATGTCCATTTCACTGGTTTCAATGAAATTAATTTAATTCAAATGTAATAATAATTAAGGTTAAAAAGTAATAAAACAAACAATTTATTAAATTGAGTAAAATAAAAACTGACATAAGCAAAAACAAAGAACAAAACCAACATAATTTAAATATAAAAGTTTTTGCATTTCGACGAGAAAATTTCTTGAAGGTAGTCTGTGAATGTAATTACTTTAAGGAACTGCGCTGACATTTGCGGTGAAAGCTTATGGAACAACATAAGTCATAAGTGACGCTTGAAATATTCATTTAAATAAAACAAAGATAGGCAAAAAAAATACTTTGATGAATTAATTACACGTCTTGTTATAAAAGAGTACACTTGATAAAAATGGTTTGGATCATTTTTACACATTTCAAGCTAAACTCTTCTTTTTGCGCTATAGCAAAGAATGAAGGTGTTGAAAAAATTTGGAGGAATAGTGGAAGAGGAGCAATTAAGCAGAAAAGTTACCCAAGCCGACCGTGTTGAAGATTTCCATTTTTGTCCTCTAGAACTCCTAGATTATCAGAATCTGGGCTTTTCTGCAATAAAAACTGAGAAGTATGGCAAAAATGTGCTGTCCTAACAAAGCTAAAACCTGAAAAAATTGCACCCTGCATGGTGACCATTGCTATTGCATGTGTGCTTTACAGCATTTTTTTTACAAATTAAAAAATATAAATGACAAAACAAAATAATTGGGAATAGTGTATTTATATGCAATGCTTAAAATTACTGAAACTAACATTTTATTTTTTGGCTTATTTGTATATCGATTAACTTTCAAATAGTTTCTTTACACTAAGTATAACATTTTTATATGCAATTATAGTTTAGTATTTAAACATGTAATACAATCATAGAGCTTACAATCCAAAGTTTAAAAGTTTGTGAGTTATACAGTATACCTTCCAGCTGAGATTCACAAACATTATCTTAAACTATTTTATTCGGTAGAGAGTAATTATATGTAAGTGCATAACATACACTGTTAAGAAAAACACAATTTATCAAACCAGTGAAAAGAATATTGCATAACACAATATTTTAACAATTATATTATTATGACATAAATTTATCAAGCGTTTTCATAATAAAATTATTCAGTAAAACTCCTGAAACGTAGACCAAAAATTTCTACGTTATAGGAAGAATCTGTGTTTCAGGCATACGGATTCAACACGGTTACCTCAGCCTATGTGTCACGTTTTCTTCGTATACATATAACTAATGTGGACGTTTCAAGACTTCTACGTTTTATTATTCTAGGTTTCAGGAGTTTTACTGTACTACACAATTATGTTGTTTTATTGTATCTTTGTAAAATGTCTGTTGAAACAGTTAAAATTGTTAACAGTGTATTGTTTGTTATGAAGTTATAAATCGAAACGCATAATTTATTGTTTTAATATAAACATATGTCATACAACATGAATAAATAATAATTGCATAAGCTTTAACCCAATAGAGGAAACATTCAATTGATTAAAGTTTGACCAATAAAAAAACAAATTGTTACAAATTCATTTAATTTATGAAATTTTCGCTTCCGACCATTGCATTAGCAATAGGTCAAGCTCATACGTCACCATTTTTGCTTTATCTAATTTATCATTTCAATATAAAACAGTAAATCAGATGTCAATAACTTGATATAGAAATAAGGAAACTGTCAGTCAGGACTTAACCCAAATATGCGGTGGTTAAGCCTTAGATTTTTCTCTCTTGTAACTAATTTTACAAGCTGGTATTGTTGAAAATTAATAGTTATTAATTTTATTCTAAGTAAACATTATCTTTAAACTAATAATACAAAAGTTATAAACCAAACATGTCTTCAGCAACAGTTGTGAAACGCTTTCTTAGTAAACGTTGTTGAATGTTAATCATTCTTTATTATCAAGCGTGTGAGCAAAATGAGCTAAGGTTCTATATGTGGTTTGAAACTCTGACGTTGTCGATGTGGTTGTCGTTTTTGTTGTCGTCGTTTGGTTAAGGTGTTTTTGTTATTTATTTAGAATATAATAAAATGTAGTGCTTTTTATTGTGATTATTTTGATTTGAGTAAAATAAAATAAAAAAATAAAAGTTTCAAAATGCATAATTTAAAAAAAAACTGTTATATAAAAAAAACTGTAGTTGGGAAGACAAAAACTTGATAGATACACAATTAGAATCTAAACCCATACATTTTATTTTAAACAAACTTTGATGTGAAGTCAAAACAAAAACCGGAATCCAACGTATATGTAGAACTTTCGTTTAACTTCCTTCTTAACCTCGATAAAGATAACAAAACAATGTTTTTTTTTTATATTATAGTTCTTGTCTCTTGAGTAGAAGTTCAAAAACAGGCGAAACGAAGTTATACTGTGTGACACATAGGTCTAGGTTATGTTATGACGGTATGACCTCTCAGATCCTTCTTTTTCGCATGTCATTCACAGGTATTGGTGCAACCACATTTTCTGAGAGGGATGTATATGCCATTTTCTTGAAAGTTTGATTAACAAACTTCCAAGGTAAACATTAAGACATACTTTTAGGCCGAGTATAAAATAAATAGTGTAATATATCATCAGAACTATCTTTGATAGATTACGGAAGAAGTTTTTGAAAAACAAAAACGGTTCACATTTTCAAATGGTTAAATTAAACACCTTAGGTAGTCAAAAGGTTGATATATTGAAAACCAATAAATGAGTAATCTCAATTTTTATAAAGACGTGATAAGCTCAAGTCAAGAAAAAATATTTTTATCAAAGACTGATAGATAAAATTTTAGTTATAAATCATCGCATCGCGTCATTTTGTTTATTCGATCTTTTCTATACTGAATATTTTTAATATTTTAAACAATTAAAATCATAGTTAAGGTTAAGAATATATATTTAGTATATGATTGACCTAAGACTTAATTGTATTTGTTTGTAATACATAAATACCAGTTTATTGTAAAATAAAATATAATAATATTATAGTTTATTTTAATTGATAATAATAATATAATAAATGATAAGTATAGAAGACTGTCCTACATTTAGTTAGTTCTGATTACTAAATAAAAAGAGTATCTTGTAAACTAATATATTATAACTGATAGATCCTTTTTCAACTCTGTAAGATTTTAGATGATTGTGTTGGTTTTTAAAAGAACATGGGACAAAGAGTATCCAAGACCCTACGGAAATTGCCTACCTAAAAATAGGAAACATGACAATTTCCTTTGTCGAGTAGTAACGTAAAATCGTCAAGGCCGATAAAAACAAAAAAGTTAAGAAGACAACGTTACAAATTTAACTTATTGTACCGTGAGAAATGTTTTTGTTTATCAAATTGAATAATTTTATGGTAATTTTAGGATGGAAGGCAGATTCATCCTGAGCCTACAAAAGTCATTACTGAGGAGAGAAAGATGACGTCATCAGATTTGTTGGCACACTTCTAATTGTCATCCTAGTCCCAATTAGTGAAGGAAAAGACGTAATTGCTCTCCCAAGAGTGTCAACAATTCCAGCCGTATAAACATTAGAGAAAACACACAAAACCTCATTTAGGGACAGGTAAGAAAAAATGTCTTCATTAACGTTTCTGTTTTTATTTTCTATTTATTTCATTTATTTTTACAGCTTCTAACTTTATTGTATTAAATAACACTGAGTTATTTTATTAAAGGAAATAAATTAATTTATAGTTTATTTGATTTAAATGTTATTAAACCTGAATATAAATCTTTATAAGCCTTATTCATAAACTTTTTTATTTATTTTATATGTAAAAAAATGTTTCAATTAAAAATTGAAAATATTTTGATAAAAACTAGTATAAATCTGTGACCAACTTGTATATTGTATGATTTTGATACTTTGATTGCTTTTACATTTATTTTATGTTAATAATAAAACAATTATCATATTAGTTTTTAACCAAACAATTATGACAACTTCAGCACAGAAAACATATTGTTTGCGTCAATAAATAATATAATCATTGGTTAAGTTAAACACTTTATTTTGCTTCTTTGGAAATATTTTTTACAAAATAAATTTTGAACAATAAACGAAATGTTTCTTTTCTTGTAACCTTATTTCACAATTTATTAGTGGAGGCAATTTTTACAATATTAGATGAATGAAAGATTTCACATTTTTATTTCTTTTTTACACAAATTAAATGAACGTTAAAGTCTTTTTATTTTCAATTTCTTATTTGTTCTAGATTTTTATAAAGGTCAAAGCATCATTATCGTCTTATCAAACATATTCAATTAAGTGGTTAGAGAGAGAAAGAGAAAACAGATTATAAAAGTATATGCATTTAAATACTTATTACACACATACTACTGTAAACACACACAAACACACACACACACACACACACAAGCATACACACAAACACACACACACACACACACACACACACACACAGCCAAACACACTCCACACTCCCGCACCCAATGCCCCACACCCCCACATACACAACCTGATATCATTGAATGAACTTTATATATTTAAAGGCCAAACAAATGCGTTCATACGTTGGCAGATTAAAGGTTTGTTCAATGGAGAACAATCTAAAATCTACATCAACATCCCACATAAAGACTATTAATAATTCTAATAACAGTACAAAATCTAAAGTTTTTTACCAACACAATATGATCTTCACTGGAAAGGAATATCTGGGAGAAGGTGAACAACTTCACATCTTTAATGTTTATTAACATTGAACTAAAACGTAAATGTCTTGTTTCGTTACCTTTGGTGGTGATTGATGTGTTTTAACAAATGCGGTACTGCATTAAGTATAATTTGCAATTACTTAAACTTTGAAGCTTAATATCAGTTGCCAAATTATTAAATAGCGTGAATTGGTGACCGATCGAAAATAATTCTATAGTAATCAGGTAATAATAATTTATATTATATAATTAGCAAATAGATTTGAGAAGAATAAAATAAGGTAAGTACCAGTTCCTGAAACAAAAATGCTAAATAAAAAATAAATCAAATAGAAAGACACGAAAAAAAGGTAACTTAATTTATATGAAGTGGAGTAATGTTTTTTATATGAAACACAAATTGATAAGAAGCCAAACTACAACTTCAACTTAATTTTAAGTTTCAAAATGTTATTAATCATTAAAGAATAAAGAATGTGTTTTTAATTCGGTAATTTATGTCAAACATAACGAAATTTACTGTGCGTTCTGCTAAATGCTAATGTCATACAAACGTTGTTGTGTCTTCTTAAGCCAAACAAGTGGTTGCACCAATATATGTGAGTCACATGAGAAAGAAATATAGAGACTTATATAGTTTAGACCTGAAAATCAATTATTTGTAATATTATTTTTATAAATAACTTATTGTTAAACTCTTTCTTGAGATAATAACACAATATTAAAATCATAAATGATTAAGCAATACCGTAAGTTACTAAAATTTCGATAAATCCTTAGGTCAAGTTATAATTTATAATTATAGTTAAACAATGAAAAGAAAATTACCATGATTTATAAATAGTTTTGCTGGTAAGACCTTTCTTGAGATCATAGAATAAAGTTTAAATGATAAATGTTCATAGTTGTACATAAAATAATAAACATGCATAGAAAATGTAAAAATGGGTCATAATGAGAGAAACAAAAAACATTTAACTAATAAAAAAAACTGGAAAAACTAAACGTCAGTATAGTGTATTGCTTCGTTGCACTCGCGATTCACAAAGACAATTCAATTTCTTAGAAGGATGTCGTTATTCTCATTAGACTCGACTTTGATACCGATGACTGAAAGACAGTCAAAATGACAGATCAGTAAACTAATTTTGTGTCTAGGCAAGTCGCTCTGCATGGGCTATATGAATCGACAATAGCACAAGTGGGTTAGCCCACATTCAAATATAAAAGAGCTAACCTCACTTGTGTTATATTGATCCATATACTGGACGACTTGTTAAATATTTGTATATTTATGTAATCAAAGATGTGTCTTTGACATTAATAAGTTTTATTTGAAATATATTTAGTTAAGTTAGCCTGCGATTAGATTTATCAAGTAGAAAATGTGGTGCTAATAGAAAGGGGTTTGTGTTTTTTTTTTACGTGAGGCTAAAGTATTTTGGTAAATTTTCGATACCCAAAGAATATAGAACTCTAGTTAATGTCCTGAACACAAAAATGTAAGTTAAAAGTCGGTAAAACATCGCTATCATATTAAACCGAGAGCTACTTCCAAACAAACATTAACCCTGTTGGGTAATGAAATTGGTTAATTATTTTTGTAAGTTAATGAGGAATAAAAT
>JARUHE010323408.1:0-11296 GCA_031471125.1 Archaeomysis grebnitzkii | reverse complement strand
TTAATCACGTTTTTATGGAAAAAATTCTTTAAGAAATTAACAGTAAATTATTTTTTGGTGTACTATGTATAATTATAGATAATTATATATAATTATATATAAATATATATAAATATATATAAATATATATAAATATATATAATTATATACAAATATAAGTTTCGTTTTTTACATTTTAAGCATTTTCATGCGCTGACTTACTTTCTTGTCCGACGTTTAATACAGTTGAGATGTAATTTTTATTTCTACAACACATATTTTTTCATTGAAAATCTTTCTTCGAAGACAGGTCTGTGTTGACGTTATATAATTGTTTTCGGTTGATTTAACTTCGTTCAATTTGTGATGTGTTGTTTGAAATTTTAGCATCTACTTTAGTGTTTTCTTTTTGTTTGTACAATTTTAACCAGCTTTTTTCGTTTTATAATTTTTTGTTTTTAGTTGATTTTGTTTTTATATTAGAATACTTTTGAAGCGTTAAATTAGCTCAACGTTGTTGAAGAAAACACAATTGGTCTTATATGCAAACCTTTTAGCTTTTTTATTTTTTAAGTAAATTTATTTCGAAGATACGCCTATTTTATAGATAGTGTACTTGAAATATTTTTGTCAATATCCAATATATGAAAAGTTATGAAAACAAAATAAATTTATTGGCTTTAGTCGGAAAAAAACTCGATTTTCTTAAAAAAACAATTAAAGGTATAGAAAATAGAAATAGAAAATGCAGAAATGAATGTTTGATATAAGAATAACTTTTCCCTGACTGCTGTACAAGATATATTTTACAATGAAATATTTAATATTTACGTTTTAAGAATTTTTTTTTGCAATATCTGACAGAATAGTTCCAATGTTTAGGATGGACAAAACTAGACTATCCTACAACGGACTAACATTGTACAGTATATGAGAGTGCATTAAAACGTCAACATTAATTCTAAATACAACTTTGCTATTTATTCATAACATTATATGGATCAACAATACCACATGTGAGGCAAACTATGTTATTTGAATGTCGGTTGTCTTATTTGTGCTATCGTCGGTCCATATACAACTTACGTTGAATGAAAAAGACGTTTTTAATCTTTGAATTATCTTAATTTCACATATTCTAGTATTAATCATTTTTTTGTTTTTCCAAACCTTAGTTTTTTACTTATGGGTTTTTATTATTATTATTATTTTATAGTTACATTAATGTTTTGCTTTTATACATGACTCGAACTTATTTACTGAATTATTTTCACAATGTCATTGTTGATGTATTTTTTGTCATTTATAATTTTCTATTTTCATATTATGAAATATAAATTTAATGAGTTTTTGTTTACCATTTGTTTTTGGCTAAATTTTTAACATTTTAAAACTAATATTTATGATTTTCATTCTTTGTACTTATATTAGTTTTTTGTTTTAACTTAACAACTTTCATGCTAAAGAATTTGTTATATTAAATTATATTAAACAATATATATTTAATTTACTATCAGATCAACACGATAGATTTACAATATATATGTACACCGTTGTTAATAGCTTTTTGCATCCTTATTTTTCTATAATTTTATAATAATCTAACAGTACATAGACTTGAATTTTTTTACTTTTGAAAATCGAGTTATTAAAAAGTATTTACAATTAACTAAAGGTTAAAGACTGACTTGTTAAATACTCACCACTAAACTTAACTAATAACTTACTTGATTAAGTTACTGGAATAATACAGTGAGGGTTCATAGCATTTGAATGATCTAACTACCAAACCATTACTTTCGCACATTTTCTTTTCCACTAAAACTCAAAAACATTAACTTGATGACCTCTTCATATGGCAAATTCAACGATTTCAATTACTTGGATTTCATCTTTAAAATCAGGTAATTTCCAATTAATTTGTATGTAGATTACCTTGGACGCCATATTTACAGTGTCTTAGCATGGTTCATTTTTAGTTTACTTTATATTCTTAGACGTTTAGTATAAATCTAGTTTTTTAGTTTAGATTTTTTCGGACATAAATGTGTAGGATTCTTAACTGAATTAGTTAAAAAAAAGTATTCAAAGTAAACTGAATAATCATTTTTAATTATTTATATCTGAATAAATCTATAAATTTTAAAAATATTTCAGATGTGTGTTACAACCTTTTTTACAACGAGTTTTCTTTTTAATTAAAGAAAGCAAAAACAACAATTGGCTGGAAATAAAAACAATTCTCTTTCATTATTTAGACAAATGATACATATTATTAATATTTTTGATAGGATGAATATATTTAGGCAGAAGTGATGTTTAAATAAATGCATTTATTAAACCGAAAAATGTTTTAGGTTTTAGTGAATGTCAATTTTGACTGTCTTCATATTTTTTTCCTTTTTTTAGTGAAGTACATTACTCTTTCCTTTTTATGCATTCAATGCATCACTGTTTTCTGTTTAAAAATCCATTACATTACTTACTCCTATCTAAAATCCCATTGCATTACTTACTCCTATCTAAAATCCCATTGCATTACTTAGTCCTATCTAAAATCCCATTGTATTACTTACTCCTATCTAAAATCCCATTGCATTACTTACTCCTGCCTAAAAGTTCATTGCAATGCTCACTGCAGTCTGAAAACCTATTCTATTTCCATTACTTATTACACCAAAATATGAGCCTACCCTCGAAGCGTTTGTTTCAAATTGCAAGGTCATTTTTTCATTCTTGAAAGTTGTTTATTTAGATCATTTCATCTTTTCTGCAAATGAAGTTTTGAAGTAATTTTATTTGATAGCATGACAATGTAATCTTTGCGGATGCATGGTAGATTATACCAGTAACTAAATATTATCGTGGGTCAGAAATAGGCTACTCTCAATTAATACTTTTGTGCTGCATTATTTTATGTTGGGCATTTATATTTATATCTTCAACTATCTTTTTATTCTGATTTATTATTACATTCCTTTTCTTATCTATCTTTTTCTGTTGATGTTGGGCAGCCATACATTGTGTCGATGCTCTCGTTGATTGACTTTCCAACATTCATGACACAAATTATTCCAATAGTTCTTATTTTTAATTCAATTTTTATTTTAAATCACTGCCGAAATAATATATATTAGCTTAAGAAAGTGTTCACAAGAATATAAAACTTTATTGTCTAGCTTTTGTGCTAAGAGTTGTCACAATAGTTTCGTGAATTCCTTTTCAAACGAACATCACAAATGCTTTGTGCAAATTTTATATCAATAAATGCCACAAAAAAACTAAGGTTATGAATATCAACTTTGTCTTATGTTCACACTCATGAAATGAAACAAACATTGTATGTTGCCAGTTAGAAGATGTTGAAAGGCACCTCTTAAAAGCTGAAGGAGAGAAACATATTCTATAAATTAAAATAAATTAAATTGAGTTTAATATCATTGCATGCGATTCATATATCTTTAATGCGCAATTACTGTATGTAAATTTTATGATCATGCTCGAATATGCCAAAGTAAATGTTTCAGTGTTGAAAGACATCAAATTCGCGAGATTTTCAAACACCATTTAAATGTCAAGAATATATCCATTGTTGTCCTGTCATCTACAACTCCAATGAACAACCTTTATGATTTTGATGCTTATTTCAGAAGGTTATTACGAAGAAAAAAAGGAATTCTCCGACGTCGTCAGAATATCCCAACACTCTTCATACTCCCCTCGACCTACGACGCCCAAATACATTTCCGAACAGTATATCGTCACGTCACCGCCACTGAAAGCCTTCCACCAATCACCTTCCTCCGAACAATATACCATGACGTCACCGTCACAGAAAAATTTTCACCAATCAAATTCATCCGAAAAGTACACTGTGACGTCACCGCCACCGAAAGCCTTCCACCATTCACCATCCTCCGATAAATACATTGTGACGTCACCATCACAGAAAAATCTCAACCAATCACACTCATCCGAACAGTACACCTTAACGTCACCTCCACCGAAAGATTTCCACCAATCATCTTCTAGCGAGAAACACATTCTGACTTCACCGTCACATAAATCCTTCCACAAATCACCTTCTTCCGAGCAACATATCGTGACGTCACCGTCACATAAATCTTTCCACCAATCACATTCTAATTCTTCCGAGCAGTACATGGTGACGTCACCACAATCAAAAGATTTCTTCCAATCACCTTCCCCCGATACGTATGAAGCCAAGAACAAAAACGTCAGCATTTCGACACCCAAGATTGGGTCCCGCCCACCGACTGCCAACGAAGAGTTCTACACCGTGACTGAATCGAAGGTGAACTCCTCCTCTGTCACTTCTGTCACCACCAACTCCTATCAGACGAACACCATTTCCAAATATATTGGTGAGCTGGATTTATTTTTTTAATTTAAATTTCTAGATGAACAGCTTGCAAAACCTTTACTTCTATATAAGGTAAAAGCATGGTTATGCTCTGCCAGATATAAACGCAAAATGGGCTATCACTCAGAGTTTCCAAAAAAATGCCTGTTCTTTTTCATTTTTCATTGAAAAAAACCTAAAATCAATGGGACCTTGTTAACCTGCTAACTTATGCTGAAAACCAGCACTTTCCCAGAGAACACACCCACTAGGCCTACAACTTTTTTCTCTCTTCGGAATATAATCCTCCTTCGATGGTAAACAATAAAATGATTTTTTACAATTTTAATTCTTCTTGTGTACCTTGCCCTGCCTTATTCTTCTTTTACGCCACGTATCAATTCTTATCCTGACGTTGAACTAAATAAAACCTGTCACATCATCACAGGTAATCTAAAGCCAACACCCTTAATAGTCCTCTACAAGCTCGAAAGTATTTGTCCATCACCCATACGATACGATGTCTATACTTCATTCTTTTATTTTGCAGATGAATTAACCCCAGAATATCCAACACTGAATTCATCTTCTGAAATCAACATCACTGACAGTTTTGAAAGGAAGAAAAAACCTGTTCAAAGATTGTTTGAAAAATCTTCCAATGAAGCAACAATTGGGAGTCGCGATGAAGGTTCTAGAAGCAACAGAGAAGAATTTTTCTCTGAATCACATTCAAGAAATTGTAAGATTCATTATTTTTTTTTTACTTCTGAAAGCTATTTCAAATTTCTTCTAACATCAGAAAACAAATATGTAGCAAATTTTACAAACATGTTTATCAGCATAAACTGTAGATCTATATTGTTTGTGAATATCTTTTTTAGAAAAGTTCAATGTTTAGGGATGTAACTAAATTCGTGACATCTCATTAAAATGTATTAATATAAATTTTTAGTTAGAACAATACTGGGTTAAGACTTGTTATTGAGTTCACTGATGGTGTGTTTTGAGAACATGATTGTTATAGCTTCCCATCAGCAACAGTTTAGTTCGGTTATGGCTGAGCTAGTGCATACAACTTGTTAAATTAGTAATGCACTAATGCTGAAGATGGATTGTCTTATAATTACGTAACCATTTCTACTAGTTAAGTTAATGGCACTAAAGAGGGATTGTCGTACAGTTAAAATAGTTTTACTATATCCAGTTTTGTTTTCTTTTGTAGATGCATCGACTCCAGACTATCCAACACTTAATTCATCTTCTGAAATCAACATCACTGACAGTTTTGATAGGAAGAAAAAACCTGTTCAGAGATTAATTGAAAAGTCTTCCAATGGAGCAACAATTGAAAGTCGCGATGAAGGTTCTAGAAGCAACAGAGAAGAATTTTTCTCTGAAACACATTCAAGAAATTGTAAGATTTTTATTTCTGAAAAATAATTTATAATTTCTTACAAAATCAGACAATAAATAGGTTTAAAATGTGGTTTGAGTATATACAACCGTAATTATGCGTACCAGGGCATTCACCATAATAAAGTGAGTGGAGCAGACAATCATTGCAAAGTAATCGGAGACGTATTATATTACCATAGACCACACACATAGGAAGTTAATTTAAAGCAGTAGCTACATTGAAAAAACATACCCTGGAGTACCTTGTCTTAGCTCTGATAAGTGCAGAAAGATACATAAACTAAAACTATTCCCAAAATAAATATTTAACTACCAATACTTTCAATTATTACGTGTGTATTTGAGAAAAAACAATGGCATACATAAATTAGCATGTAGTACATTTTAAAATTAATTGTTCGACTGTTTATATAGTAGTTCCCTAAGTTTCCGCTAGGTAGCCCAAAACAAACAGATTGCAAGCAATGATATGCTTAAATAAATGATCCCCTATATATTAAATTATTAGGCGGTAATGACGCTTTGACACAAAATTGTATGTTTTGAATTGTTCTATCGTTGAGTAAAACCTTGTAATGACACCTAAAGTATCAATAATATAAAACAAGCGGATACCATATAATTAAACAAAATAGCATCTCAAATCTATGGACCTTTGTAGGTGGTCTGTATGGACCACTAGTGGTCCCGTGGACCACCTGTTAAAAAACCCAGTGTCACGAAAAACCTTTTCATTTTTTTTGCAAAAAAAATCAAAAGTAAATGAAAACAAAATAAACGACGACCCTCAATACCCTAACTTAACCTGACTCTCACGTCGATTAAAATCACAAACATATAAAACAGTAAAACTAAAAAAATATAAACAAAATAATAAACTATTATTATGATTATACTGTACTTGTCCATATTTGTGAAATTCCACCTTTCTTTTTGCACTTTCCTCACTGCTCTGCAAACTGTAGATGTCATATTGTGAATACAACATATGTGTTAATTAGCGTTTTTAATTTGTATAACATGGATTAAGATTTATTTGATGGGGTGTTTCAAGAACATTATTGACATGGGATCATCATGAATGGTTTAATTCAGTTTTGGTCGAGGTAATGCATGTCATTTGTTTAGTAATACCATAGATAAAATATAGATGCACCACTCAATGTTATAAGTTTGGGCCAAAATAAGCATTCTTAAGCGGTCTTTCACGAAATTTCCCTCAGAAGCCAATGTAAATCGTATATTTTTGTAAACCTATAAATCAATAACAAAATAAAATTTTGTAAATAAAATATATTCAATATTGTAAACCAAACTTTAATTTAAGTATTATACAATAAAAACATTTAACGTATAAGTATTAAACGATTTAACAAAGGAAAATTCGTCCCAATAAAAATAAAAAAATATTGAGATTACATAGATAAATACTGTGAGTCTAATTATATTAAAGTATCTGGCATCTTTTTGATCGAAGTATCTGGCAAATTTCGGTCCATAAATCGTCCTTGAAAGCGCATCAGTCGAGTAACTTTTTGATTCTTTCATCTATGGTTATACCATAGATTAAAGGTGCTCAACTCAAAAATTTTCAATGGAGAACGATGAACCTCGAGTTACCAGATACCTCCACAAAATCTGTGCCAGATACTTTAATATAAAGTATTTATCTAAGTGATTTAAAGGTATTTTTCTTTCCTCTTGGGAAAAGTTTGTCCTTTATCAAATCATTTATACCTATATTTTAAATGTTATTTTTTTTGTATAAAACTTATATAAAATCACGTATAAGCGTTTGATTTACAATATTGAATACATTTCATTATAAAAAAACAGACGATTTACATTGGCTTATACAGGGAATCTCTTGAAAGACTGCTTATTTGGGTTCAAACTTATAACATTGAGTGGTGCATTTATCATAGAATTATATAATTATATGGCATTTATATATCTTTAATCTATGGTAATACCATAGATTAAAAACGTATAGATGCTCAACTCAAGAATTTTTGATGAATAAATTTTGAACTCGAATTGCTAGAAACTTTCAGCAAAAATGGTGCCCGATACCTTAATACGTATAATATATTTATCTATGCGATTTCAATGATATTTTGTTTCTTCTTGGGAAGAGTTTTTCTTTTATTAAATCATTTAATACTTATATTTTAAATGTTATTTTTGTATAAAACTTATATATAATCACGTATAAACGTTTGATTTACAATACTGAATACATTTCATTACAAAATATTGTCTTGTTATTGATTCATAGGTTTACAAAAACAGACGATTTACATTGGCTTCTTGAAAGACTGCTTAAGACTGGTTATTTGGGTTCAAACTTATAACATTGAGCGGTGCATCTATACGTCTTTAATCTATGCTAATACTTAAGTGGGATTTCCTCACAATTGCATCCTTTGAATATTTTTAGAACCTTATGTTTTTTTGTAGATGCATCGACTCCAGATTATCCAACACTGAATTCATCTTCTGAAATCAACATCACTGACAGTTTTGATAGGAAGAAAAAACCTGTTCAGAGATTAATTGAAAAATCTTCCAACGGAGCAACAGTTGAGAGTCGCGATGAAGGTTCTAGAAGCAACAGAGAAGAATTTTTTTCTGAATCACATTCAAAAAATTGTAAGATTCATTACTTATTCATTTTATTTCTGAAAACTATTTCAAATTAGGCCTAATTATCATAATGATAAATATTATTTTATTGTGAAATAAATGCAAGGAACTTTTATTTGCTTATAAAATCCTTTGATGATATTTAACATTATCTTTACAGATAAGACAATGGCGACATCGAACGTTATCTCCACAGACGAGGTCGACACAACTTTCCATCGCTTCAAAGCTTCTCCGAGAGGCAGGGTGGTGGACCACAACAAGATTTCTGTGAATGGCCCTGGCGTTCAGTTGGTCGCAATCCACCAAAATGCTCTCATCAACATTGACTCTACGGAAGACCTTCACCAAAATGATGTCGTCGTTCAAATAATTGGTAAAACCATTCATAAAGTTTTATTTTAAATATTTATAAGTTATGTAAACAAATCTGTCATTCAATTGTAGATGTTAAATGTTTAAATGTCGAGTTTCATTGAATAAACACTTTTGACTTGAGAGATGTTGAACATATTACAGTAGGTCTGTTTTAAATTTAAACTAAGTTATGTTGATGTATGTGGGTAAATTTGTAAGCAATGGTGCTTGCTTTATCTCGATGATATACTCAGATAATTTCTTCTAACTTTCTTCAATCTCTTGTAGGTCCTGGAAAGAAACTGATTCCTGTAACTCTGGAGGAAGGTTCTCACAGTGGACGATTGGTTGCCTGGTTCACTCCTCACCAAGTTGGTGAATATCTTATCGACTTGAACACAGAAGAAAATAAAGTTCCAGGAAGTCCTTTCAGGTATTGTTGTTAACTTAAAAAAAAAGTCAATTTTCTCGGTGGAGTGTTTCCCGCAACATAATTTTTAATTGTTATTGCTCTTGAACGAACTGTCAAACGCAAATTATTTATAAAAATTAATTAAGACAAACCAAACACTATGTTCAAAATCTTGAATACAATTGAAACACATCAATAAATAGTAATCAAACTATACAGTATACAACTGCTAAATAAAACATATTCATTAATGAAAACAAAAAGTATTGAATTAACAAACAATTGACGAAATGTTTCTTCCTAGCAGAATGTTTATAAAAAGTTATAAATGAAAAAGATAATTAATTTCATAGAAAAAATATGAAAAAACGAAGATTCCTTCCCAATGTATAATATACATTGGTTTTCCACTTCCTTTGTTCATGTTTGTAACATTTGTCCTTTTCAGATGCTACGTCTATGACTCTCAACAAATAAGAGTTGGAGATATACCTGATGGGCTTGTGGGACAACCAGTCGAGTTTGAAAGTAAGTCCAATTGAATTAAAATTTATCAGTTTTTATTCTTTTATTCAACTTGACGTTAATTATGTTTATGTTTTAAAAAAAAGCTTGTATATTTTTAAATTATCCAAACAGTATCTTAGATTAACACTATACCCGTTTATTGTAATGCCTGTGATACATAAGTTTAATGGCTTATTTCATCCTATTTAACACCAGTGATACAAATCACGTTAGCTTATGTTTTTGATAAATTTATATAGGCAAATGTTTGCATGTATACATTTATTAAAACATAAACTAACTACATAAGATGGAATAAGCCATTATACTTATATATCACCGGTGTTACAAGAAACGGCTGAAGTGTTGATGTGTCTAGAAAGTTATTATTGAATTTCTCAGTTGACGGATCGACAGCTGGGTCAGGAAATTTGGAGATTTTGGTGAACGGTGGACATGTGACGTCATACGTCCGCAACCTTGGCCACCAGATCTTCGTTGCCTCGTTTGTGCCTCACTCGCCCATCGAACACACCGTCGAGATGAAGTTTAACAACCATAAGGTTCCTGGTGAGTACTATCGACCAAGAAATAAGAGTCCTTTCAGCTGAAAAGTTATGCAAATGTACAGCTTTACATTATCCATTTTACCTTAAAATAAAACTAAAGTTTTTAGTTTTGCTTTATTTTGTCTTGAAATTCACAATAACCAAGGAAACCATTTTAAATTGTGTGTTTGCATAGCTTCTTATAGTGGAAAAAAAAAGTTTGCATCTTTAACGAAAGAATATGAAAAGTAGTTTTCAATTATTTTATTGCTAATTTTTAAATATTGAAAATTATTAATTCAGCAAAGCCGAAACTATAAAATGTATTTAACAAAAAATATGTGAAAGTTCTATTTCTGAATCGATAAGACAATATTATGATCGCATGCATCTGTTTGCGTACATCACGGATGTCATGTGTGGAACGAAAAGTTGTCTGTTGCTATTAGACGATGTCAACGCTGAGAGTCTACTAGACTCTAGAGAACGTCAGAGATCACTTAGTGAACAAAGAATGAATGAATTGTTCCTTAACAACCTTTTTGTTTTAATTGATTGTGTTCATTCATTTTTTTATACATTCTATATTTTATAGTGTAAAATTATAATCATATTAATTTATTTTAGTTTTCATAAATGTTTGCATTCTATTTTTTATATATTATATTTTAATAGTCTATAATTTTTTTAAAGTTTATTTTGGAGCCTCGTTAAGAGTAGATTTCTACTCATGAGAATATATTTTATGTAAAATTTTATCAAGTATTTTGACCAGAAATAAAATTTATCATTATCAAAAATATGGATGTTTAGTTCATTATATAAAGGTAAGTATGTTGTAATGTATGTTGTAGTATTAGTTTGGTAGTCTGGAAAAAATGTGTACTTTTAAAACGCATGTATGATTTTATTTTGTTTTATATTTTTGTACCTAAATTCTTATTCTGATACGAAGCATTGCAACAATTGTTGAAAAGAAGTAAAAATGTAATCAAAAGCCTTAAAAAGTTATGAAACATTCAAGAAGTAAAATAAAAATATATATGTATTTATATATATATACAT
>JARUHE010323386.1:0-11296 GCA_031471125.1 Archaeomysis grebnitzkii | reverse complement strand
ACTATTATATACCTGCGGGAGGGTCAAATGGGGGCTAACTAAAAGGTGTGTCCAAACACTTCTGGGAGTGTCTTGTTTGTAAGTGTATGATAAAATGAACAAAAACAGTTGCTTATGGTTTAGCAACTGCTGTAACCTAAGCAGAAGCAACAGCAGCGTCGAACGCACCCAATAAGGTCTAATTATTTTAGTGTTCTCTCTGTTGTCTCAAAACCAAATATTTTTCAGTTTGACATTTTTTGGAAGAAAAGGGATGTTACTTTTTGCTTCTAATGCTGAGGATACTCGACAGCTGTTCTGGAACTTATATGAGATTATTTTGCTATGTTAGACAGTTTGAAACAAGGATAAGCCATCGTGTTTTCAATAACAAGATGAAGGGTTCTTGCAGAGGACACTACACATAAAATGATATTCGTTCACAATCATACACCTGTAAATATGCACATTGTGAAAGAAAAAAGTAAAGAACAATGGTCGGTATACTTGTTAAAACATCCTCTCGCAAAAACAATGATGAATAGATTATAGAGCTAGAATTTTTTAAGTTAAAAAGAATATTCAATATTTCGTAACTTTTTATATTTTTGTTATGTTTCAGGTGGAAACACAGGCATGTGAATGTCTTATTCATACAGTTCCCTCTCCTTTAGAATTACAAACAATTATATTATACAAACAACGAAATAGCAACAAATAAAAGACAAAACAAAATAAATGATTATATAGATTAGTTAATGTTTTCAAATAGGAATAGACCTGCCACTTATATGATTGAAGGTTATAGGAGTCGGGAAAAATCTTGAGTAGGGAGTAATTGCAATGTTTAACAGTTGAAGGGAAGAAAGAGACATCACACCGACAGATCTTCCTATGCCACACATCTACCCTGAAAGCATTAAAGGAGGAGGAACACCGAGTAATGTAGTTCCAAGGTTTATGAGGAAACATTTAATAGCTCAGCTCTTCAGAACATCGGCCGTGTAATACCTGTAAAAAAGGGAAATTGGTGCAACATTGCGACGCAATCGAAGTAATGGTATGCTAGAGAAATGGTTCGGTGAATTTAGTAAGCGATATTAACATAATTTGAGCCCCCACACATGCAGACAAGGACGTATAAGACCCTTTTACATATAGAGCAGCTGCTCGGACGTGAAGAAAGGACGACACCTAAAGAAAATCCCCAATTTGGAAGTCGCAGCCCTGGGAAATTGTTGTTTATGCCTAAGAAATTAATTGGGGAAAATGGAGTAAGTATTGTATGATTGAATGAAATTTCATGAACATTTGATGTTCGAGATAAATTGGGTTTTGTTATTATTAAAATTGACCAGACCTGCGCGGCCCGCGGTTCCCCAAGCCCAAATAATCTCCAGATCCTGGTTGAGAAAATCAATGGTATTGGCATTTGTTAAGAATCTATTTATTGGGGAAGGGTTGTGAGGAAATGAGGTAGAAGAATGGAGTATGGAGTCATCAGCTTATGAATGAATGGAATTATTGGTAGATGGTAGGAGGTCATTGACGAATACAAGGAAAAGTGTTTGTGACAAGACACAACCCTGGGGAATACCGCTGTTACAAATGAAAAATTACACATGAGTTCCTCTAACCCAGCGTTTCTCAACCCCGTTTTCTGAGGGAACCACAGTATACAAAATGGATATTTCCGAAGACCACCAGGAGTAACTATTCTAAATAATTAGCTTATAGGCTAGCTGGCTATATACATATAACTTTTAGCGAGGAAAAACAAAATAAACTATTTATGAAATCAATTTTTAATTATCAATCACCTTTAACTACACACTTGAGAAATGTGTATAAAATGTCATAATAACAGAATAAATATTCAAAATACAAAATAAGTATTTTAAATAAACATTTCAAATTTAAATGAAATAACGCTTCAAACTTAACATTTTTTCTATAAATTAGGTCACAACTTAGCAATGCTTGCAGATAATATTAGTTATTTTAAAATTTAATACGGTATCTTAATAATTATCTGTAGTAATTCGAGTGAAATATACTTACACTATCTCTCTATTTATCAATAACTATCCTAACACTTTTCACTTCTACGGCTTTAATTTCTAAAAGTTGTCATAGTTTCTCAAAACGCCACCAGGGTATCAAAGAAAACGGGATCCCAATGCTTCTTTTTGTATTTAAATTTTATATACCTTAAAAAAAATTATTTTAAAGATTTATCTTAAAGATTTATGCACATTTTTCCATAATATAAAATCTTGGTAACACATTTACATAATTTAAAACGTTTTTATACCTTGTGATTATAAATAATCAGCCAGGAACCATATGAGGTGGTCCCGGGAACCATTAATGGTTCCTAGTGGTTCCGGGAACCACCTGTTGAGAAACACTGATCTAGACGAAGCAAACAAATATAGCGTGCTTAGTAAGTTGTTGATGATTATTAGATGGTGGCCGAGTGATTTTGAAAGCTGCTTGGAGATTAATGCTACATCAGAAAACCTCATTGGCACCGATTCGAGCGCACTCTAAGGCTATTTAATTGGGATTTGAACGTGGCTGTACTCCCTTAAAATCTCATGTACTAAGCTTACCCGGATTCGAGGAGAGCACCATATATCGGCTGCATATCTTTATGTTACACATCACCTGATGTGGGTAATGATGATAAGAATTACAAGCGTTTTGTGAGTTTTTACAGGTAAAAAGCTCTCTATAAATTATTTGATAAATTGTTATTGCATTCTAAGTAAAAATTTCTGTAAAAAAAAAAGAAAAAAGTTGTTTTTTCAAACTTAAAAAAAAACTAAGAAACTTTTATTTAAAAAATATATATATTTGTAAAATTTCTCCTTAGTAGAGGTCGTTCAGAATTAACAGTTCATTTTTTCATTCAAGTAAAAATTGTTTTAAAACAAAAGATAAAAATTATGAACCAACAATGATAAATCACTCTGCTAAATATTAATGCATTAATGCCATCACAATTGTTAAAAAAAGTGATGAACCCAATTATGGTTTTGATCAACCTTGTTTGCATGGTCAACTCTTCTTCAATATCCTTGAATTTAAAAAAATATAAATTTGTGTAAAAGTTTTATTTAGTAAACTTTTAAAGTGTTTAGACTGTATAGTTATTAACTTAATTCCAAGTAAACATTACTTTAAAATGAAACATAAAAAGTGATAAACCTAATTATATTTTTTGTCAACCCTGTTTGGTCAACCAAACTATGACAACGAAATGCTCGATAACTAGCCTTTTTCAGATCATTTTGTCTTAATTGATTTTAATTTACTATCATAATAATTCTTACAACTAAAAGACGTTCAACTCAGCATTAAATACGTTTTTATATCATCCCAATAGACAGAAGGTACACCAATGACCAACCTGGTCGAAACTTACTGTCACTTGTATCGTATCCAAAAATGTTGCATTTGCACACGTCTCTTGAGCATTGTCTTGTACTATACAGTAAATTATTGTCGATGGTTTTCATAAAAAATTCCTTGTCCTCGGTGTAATTCAGTCGGCTAGCTTCAATACATGGCTGATCATCGAAGTCAATGAATCTGTACACTTCTTTGTTGTCAATCTATAAATAAGAAAACAAGATATAGAACTCGTGGCGGTAAGTTACTTATGTAAAGCAGTTTTGAGACCGTCCATGTTTTTTTTATTCTATTTAAATGTTTCCTATTTGGAAAATTATTGTGTAACGTTCAGCTGAATGGATCTATAACGACTTAAATATTTTCTTACAGTTGTTTCCATACTTGAAATCTAAATAAGTATTGCGAGGCTGAGGGGGATATAACGTTAAAGAGAGGACAGGTTAGACACTGAAAGACTCAGATCCATAGAGATAAGGGGAGGTTATTAACGTTTTGTCTATGGGGACTGAGGTAAGTTTCAATAGGAATGACCTCTGCCCTTCATATCAGGTGATAAAGCGTCCACGCTCTTCAACAACTCCTGAGATTGTTATCCTGCAGTTGTGGTTGGCAAAGAGGGATGCAGAGCCCAACTAGCTGACTAGGTTCAATGCTTTTACAATCGCCTTCTTGGATGTTGATTATAGCACAAGGGGGAGTATACTCTCCCACCTGAGAGGAATTTAGTCCTGCAGGTTGGAAAAGCTGTGAGAGTATGTGGTGCCCCTGCAGATTAGCTTAAGAAAAGGCTTGCTAACTCTCTGTTTAAAGGAAAGGGACACAGAGGTCTGCAACAACTATGTGGTAACATCTATAGGAGTGATAGTTAGATATCTGTGGAATTAGGCACACCAAACCACAAGACTTACTGTTGTAATAGTTGGAATATTTCAATGAGTTTTTTTTTCAAGACACGATATGCATTTTTTATGGAATGAAACTTGATTCGAACCATAACCCAAGGTATGTAATGCAAAGGAATGCACAGATTACTTTCTTTTTATTTAATTCTACAGTGAAACTCCTCTGTTATGAAACCCTGAGTTATGAACATTCCGAGTGATGGCAAACCTGAGCTAAGAAGTATATGCATTTCGAAGACTTGTTAGTATTGTTCATTAAAGGATTTTAAATGGTACGTAAAGTAAATTTCGTAAAAAAATAGATAAAATACTTGTAACTGCCAACGATTTAGTTTTCATTATATTTTTAATATATTGTAACTATATTATTTGTTTTTGTGTATTAATAAGTACTTGCTAAGAAAAAATTTACATATATGTATTTTGTACATAGTATCATGAAAGTTACTTCAATAGTTTTGCCTGAACTTTTTTTTGGCATTTTGTCTACAGTATATGTATAATATTTATTCATGTAGTTGTTTTGTTAACATAATTTATACTACACAACTCATAGAATAAAAATGCCATGCTTATCCATAAATAACAACCATTTTCTATGATTCAAATCATACAAGACTTTCTAGGTGTTCTGTATTCCTGAGATGCGTAATCTCTATGAGTTATGAGGCAGCTAGCACATCATAACTCAGGAGTTCTACTGTATGCCTAACTTTATTTTTTATTTATTTATTTAACTTTATTTTAAAGATAATGAACGTTCTTTTTATCTAACAGGGAATCGTATTTGACATACTTTGAACTGAGTTCATACAAGAAAGTATATATCCAGAGTTTATAAAAAAACATATAAATATTATTCATGTTATAGATAACTCAAAAACTTTTTTACATCTGTGTTTATATTCACAACACTAATTAATTTATTCTTTTTAATAACTCATACATGTTATTCGTTTATTATATAATATTTCTTATTAGGTATGTAAACCGTATGTTGCAACTTATCTTATTTTCATATAATATTTGAATGAAAGAAGTTAGGAAGAAGGTGTCCTTATATATCCTTTTTAGGGTAACAATTCACTCTACCAGCATACATAAAATCAGCCTATATATACTTAATTATGCAAACTATACAGTGTATACAAGTAATTGAAAGATTTTATTTTAACCAGTTATCTTATACTATGAAATAAGTTTGGAACAAGTTTTAAAATTTTATGAATCTTTATGAGGGAACAAGATTACTTCACAATTAACCTGTAAGGTTAATCACTACACATGCTTATGGATTCACAAGTAAGAGGTCAACCATTGGCATAACTTTGACGTTCAGGGTTCTTATTAAGAGCCAGCTTGAACATCAAGGGAGCTTCTTAGTAGAACATATCAATTTCAAAAATGCATTTGATTTCATGGATAGAAGAGCACACTGATGTTTGCTTCATGTACGTTATATTCCTTCATGTACGTGATGTTCATGTACATCATATCCCTGCTAGCATACAGGAGCTGATCTATTCCCTTTACACTGACACTGAGAGTGCTGTCGAAATCTGTGGTGAGACCGAATTGTATACTGGCTCCTACTCTCTTCAATGCTTGCATGGACTGAGTGATGGGAATGACAGTTGCTGAGTCCGAATGCAGAGCTTCGCTGGGGAAAATAAAGATCACTAATTTGGATGATGGAGTTATTTTTGTTGTTTATTATTTTTGGAGATCTTGGTACATCCTTTGGAAGTAAAGTCCCTTGAACTTGATGCTTTATTGACTAAGACTAAAATCCAGAATTTGGTGACGTTTTGAGTGTGCATTTCGAGTAGCAGACAAGAGAGTTGAACCTTCCGACAATTTTGTTCATCTGGGTAGTACGATGTGCAGTGATGAAGGATCCAGCTTAGAGATCAATAGACACATGGGCTTGGCTCAAGTTGAGATGAATTCTCTTCACCGCAGTGTTTGGAGGCGGTTCTGTTTGTGCAGAAGTACGAAGACAAAGTTTGTTGGTGCCTTCATTCATTTGGTCTTGCTATATGATAGTGAGACTTGGACGACCAGGGATCCTGTACATGTGCTCTGCGCATATTTATGAGATACCCTTAGAATGACTTCGTTCGTAACGATATAGTTGACCCTAGTGGCCTGCATGATTGGACGACGCCAACTGCGATTATTTGGGCATGGGAGCAAGTTCTCGGATGCGGTTCCAGTGGGAGACGTCGCTTGTCCTGGATGCCGTTTCATCAAACTATATAAAGACATTTGTGATGCTGGTGGGGAGAGTTCTCGAGCATATGCGTTGTCACGGCGTATGCCATCATCAGTAGTAGTTTAAATGTAAATAAGTTCCTTTAAATGATACCTTCCGTTGACAGTTAGTTCTATAAAATACATGAACTGTACGCTTACATTGTTCATAGCTAGCTAGCTCTATACTTTCAAGTATACCAAATGCGAAAATATGTTTACAGTTTTACTGACACATTGCATAGACTTAAATGAAGGAAAAACAAAAAGAAACTATAAGGAAATAAAAAAGAGAAACATAAAAAACTGACCTCTGTGGCCCAGAGTTGGATGAGGATCCTAGAGGCGGCAGAGACGATGATCCTGTTGCTGATGACCTCCATGGCGGGATGCGTGACACGGTTGAGCAGCGTCAACTGCAGCGTCGTCTCCATGTTCTTCTCCACGTCCAGAATGTTTCGGTCGATCTCTGACGTGGCAACAGATTTACAGAGAATTCAAAGAAACAAATAGGAACGAAGAACAATGAAAAAGAATGAAACATAATAAAACATTACGTTGGAACACTCTTTCGCGTTTCATGTATATGGATAGATGGCAACCAAGGGTGCCGTATTGTTTGGTGTGTACCGTTGTTATGGTAATGATATAAAATAAAACATACAGACTTGTGTTACGGTCTTCTATGACATAGCAGAGGAAAGACAAACACAACAAAATGCCGTCTCTTGTTATCAAACAAAAACTAAACGTAATATATGAAGACTTTCCAAAGGTCAATGAAGTGATAAAATCTGGTCATAAACAATCTGCAACCCCTTGGTGGAACAAGCCAGTCCTACTGAGTGACGATAATAAACCCGTACACATATATTGTTTACGAACAGAAAAAGCATTCGTAGCATGAAAAAACTTTGCTCTAAGCAAAACATAAGCACGACGCCATACAAAAATAGAAACAAGCTGAAGAAAATGAAGATACTGTAGTAAGATCAATAAATCGGCGCAGAAAACCATGACAGAATTTTGGTTGGTAGTTTATTGTTTTCGTTACCATAAGAAAGTTGAATAAAATAAAGTGTGTTATCATATTCCAGCGTGGTAATCCCTTTATAATACCAAACTATTCTGGCATTACGACAATAAAGATACAAGACTTTCATAATTAGAGTCATTGAGACGAGATTAAAAAATATTTCCACCAACCGATATTTCCCGCTGCAGTTGCATTCATCAGCAAGGTTACGCCGAGTGTCTCTCCGTATACTCTCTGTCTGAAGGTCTCGTTGGCGTAAAGAGCGTAGCAAAGACCGACGGTTGTCTTGACTGGCGTCATTCGGGAGCAACATACTGATCCGCTGTACATGACTGCATTGAAAGAGCAGCTCACAACCATCTCTTCGCATCTAACGATAGTTGACAAAATATAAAAATAAAGACTTCTGATGTTGGGGTATTCTATTGTACTCTCAAAATGGATTTTAAATAATGACATTTTGGTTTTAGATTTAGTTTAGATTTTGAAATCTATCGGATTGTTCTATCAGCTTAATTATGACCGTTTGTTATTATTTTTTTAACATGTGTTATGTTATTTGGTTGAGTTTCGCTCTTAGTAGTTTGAGGGTACACCGCCAGGCATATGCCTGTTTATGTAAATTCATTCATTTATTGTCAAAAAAAGTTGTTTGGAATTGACCTAATATTAAATTCTTAAAAAGTATCAGATCTATCAATAACCTCAATTAATGGAATCATTGTCGTATAATCAAACTATAATTTACTACTTTACTATACTGAGTCGAGATAATCTGCATTGTTTCTTTAAGCAATTACAGATAGAAGAAATATCTTTAAAATATGTTCAGTTGTAAATTTTCTTAAAATTGGTTAAGGATATGAATTGGGTATCGTAGCTAGTCTCCCCTTGTCGAATATATTGAAGGGTAAAATTATCTAGTATCTAGTGTTAATCTACTTTAGAGCCATCAACTACAAAAATCAATATCAGTTATACAACGAAAACTTTTATCATACATTATGGGCTACTTGAGCTGAACAGTTATTTTATTTTAGATGGACTAATAACCGGCTACGATAATTTATACTTTAAAATAAAATATTTCATCAAAATAACTCTGTAGGTTTTCAGAATATAAACCCTAGCATAATGCTCATTGCATGTTTTCTTACACAAAATATAAAAACATACATGCACATACATCCACACACAAGCATACATACAGACAAGTGCGCTCAGCAAAAATACTTTCATGTCAGTTTGATTACGTGAGAGAGATGTTTCCAACAAGCTCATCGATAGTGAAATTATACTCTTGCAGTTTTGCGTTCAGAACTTCAGAAGCGTTGCCCAAAAACGTCACCGTATTAGACCATAATATTCCATAGTTTGCCAGCATAATAGACCCCGTCATCAGTCTCAAATAACTCGATAGTGCCACACTGATGTTGTATTCTGAAATGAAAGAATTGTCAAGACTTTCTGTAGATTTATCTTACCTTGGAGTTGGGCTATAAAGAATACATACAAATACATATGTATCTAAAATTGTTTTTATTGTTATTAAAATCATTACTATTGATATTTTTATTGACATTAATATTAATTTGTCGAACAGCATATTTTTCCTACCTTTAAGTTTTCGTTCAGAGAAGAAAGCGCGATTACAGATGGTAAACGACGGTAGTTGCAGGCCGTTTGATACATCAAGAGAAGTTTTCTGCAAATACAAACCATTCAATTTTGTTTATGTTGGTACTAGCAATGTTAAAAGAATAAGGAAAAGATAAACTGGAAACAATAACTAAAATTGAACTCTATACAACAGCAAACCACATACCAAACCATGTGCCAAATCATTTACCAAACTGTGTATAAGACTTCTTGCAAAACCAATTCTAAAATCATGTGCAAAACCATCTACCAAAATACATGCCAAGTCACGTGCCTAATAATTTACCAAACTACATGACAAACCATGTGACAAACCATCTACCAAACTACCAGCCAAACCATGTGCCTAACTATCTTTCAAACCACGCGCCAACCAAATTACCAAACTACGTTCCAGGGTATGTGACAAACCAAACCATGTACCGAAGTACGTACCAACCATGTACCGAAGAGTTTACAAAATAGCTTGCCCAACTAACTGCCAAGGTCAATCACCACCGCTTTAATGTCCTTCCTGTAGAACTCGAGAAATCCCTGCATCGACATCGTCATATAGGTAACAAAGCAGGCCAGGGTGATGACCAACCAAAAGGCTCCGTTGAAGGTCCTTCCATACTTCCATGCCAAGTTCCATCCGTGGCTCGACGTCTCTTGACAAAATGATTCGTAGAGAGTTGGCACGTCCCTCGCCTGGTCAGTCTCGCCTTTTTCCTGCGAAGAAATAGTGGTCGTGGTTACAATGTAAATGATTATGTAAGATTTTCTAAGATTTTACAAGGCATTGTCAGACGTTATGATCAAGTCTGGTTAACCTGGACTACTAGATCTGGATGTTATAGTTCTTTAGTGAGCTTAACATTTGAACTATCACTAAAATTAGTTTGTTCTAAAATAAGAAAACAAATTTTAATAGATTTCAACATTGGATTTTTATTTTGTAGACATAAATAAGAGTAATTTCTTATGCATCTTACACTCAACTAAAATGTGTCAAAATGACTAGTATACTTGTCAAGTATTGCTCTAGGGTATGTTTATCAAGTATGTTTATCTACTATAGTTTTCAAGTATATTTTTTAATTACTGTATATTTGTCTAGTGTATTTGTCAAATAAATTATTCTAGCTTATTTGTTAAATATATATCTGGTTTGTTTGTCCAGTAAAGTTGTTTAGTATATGTGGAATCTATCAAGTATGTTTTTACAGTACATTTATCTGGTATATTTACTAAACAGTTCTATCTAGTATGTTAATTTTGTTAGGTACATTTATCTAGTATATTTGTTAGATACTTTAATCTAGTAAGTTTGTTAGGTACATTTATTTGGTATAATTGTTAAGTACATTGATCTAGTATGTTTATTAAGTACATTTATCCAGTATGTTTGTTAAGTACATTAATCTAGTATACTTGTTAAGTTAATTTATCTTGTCTATTTGCTAAGCAATTTCATCTAGTATATTAGTTTTGTTAAGTACATATATCTAGTATATTTGTTTAATTAATTTATCTAGTATATTTTTTAAGTAAACTGATCTAGTATATTTTCAAGTAAATTTATCCAGTACATTTGTTAAATACATTTACCTAGTATGTTTGTTATGTACATTTATCTAGTATGTTTATTAAGTACATTGATCTAGTAGGTTTATTAAGTACATTTATTTAGTATATTTGATAAGTACATTGGTTTAGTATACTGTATTTTTTAAGTACATTCATCTAGTCTATTTTTTAGATACATTTATCTAGTATATTTAGTAGTTTTACCTCGTTCAGTATTTTTTTCAGCACAGTCTCGTCCTTGACCAAGTTCTCGAGCAGCAAATGAAGAATTTCTTTTTGGTTTTTCAATTCATTTTCAAAATCTTTTTGTTTTTTCAAATAAGACTTTGCAAGCGACTCAACAACCTTCGTCTGGGCGTCCTCAGGCACCCAGCATTCCTTGGGATGGATTTTGTTCTTCATTTTTGTCTTAAATAAGAACAAAATAATAATAATGATAATAATAGTAATAATGATAATAATAATAATAATAATAACA
>JARUHE010323375.1:0-11297 GCA_031471125.1 Archaeomysis grebnitzkii | reverse complement strand
ATATGAAAACAACTTTGATAAATTACCTTTAAAAATTAAAATACAATATGAAAACAATTTTGATAAATTACCTTTAAAAATTAAAATACAATATGAAACCAATTTTGATAAAATACATTTAAAAATTAAAATACAATATGAATACAATTTTGATAAATTACCTTTAAAAATTAAAATACAAAATTAAAACAATTTTGATAAATTACCTTTAAAAATTAAAATACAATATGAAACCAATTTTGACAAATTACATTTAAAAATTAAAATACAAAATGAAAATAATTTTGATAAATTACATTTAAAAATTAAAATACAAAAAGAAAACAATTTTGATAAATTACCTTTGAAAATTAAAATACAAAACGAAAACAATTTTGATAAATTACATATAAAATTAAAATACAAAATGAAAACAATTTTGATAAATTACATGTAAAAATTAAAATACAATATGATGAAACCAATTTTGATAAAATACCGTTAAAAATTAAAATACAATATGAAAACAACTTTGATAAATTACCTTTAAAAATTAAAATACAATATGAAAACAATTTTGATAAATTACCTTTAATAATTAAAATACAAAATGAAAACAATTTTGATAAATTACCTTTAAAAATTAAAATACAATATGAAACCAATTTTGACAAATCACATTTAACAATTAAAATACAAAATGAAACCAATTTTGATAAATTACATTTAAAAATTAAAATTCAAAACGAAAACAATTTTGATAAATTACCTTTAAAAATTAAAATACAATATGAAACCAATTTTGATAACCTAAAAATTGATTCCACAATTTTGATAACCTAAAAATTGATTCCACAATTTTGTTCCACAATTTATTCCCCAATTTTGTTCCACAATTTATTCTACACTTTGTTCCAATATTTTTCCTGCACAAGTTTTTCTAAAGCTTTGTTCCATTATTCCATATTTTTTTAAACATTTTTTCCATTGTATATCCCAATTTTCCCCCCCAATTTATTCCCCAATTTATTCCCCAATTTCTTCCACAATATATTCCATAATTTTTTCCACAATATAGTCCACATATTACTCCACAAAATAGTCAATAATCTGTTCCACAATTTATTCCACAATTTTTGTTCCACATTTAATCCACAATATGTTTAACAATTCATTCTATTGTTTTTACACAATTTGTTTCTTTATTTTAATTTATTTCTTCCACAATTTATTCCACTGTTTTTTCCATAATTTATTCTATATATTTTTCTACAATATATGACATAATTTATTCCACAATTTATTCCACAATATTTTCCATAATTTGTTCCAAAATCTAATTCACAATATATTCCATAATTTGCTCCACGATTTATTCTACAATTTATTCATCAATATATCCCATAATTTACTCCACAACTTGTTCCATAATTTGTTCCACAATTTATTCCACACTATAATCCATAATTTGTTCCACAATTTATTTCATAATTTATTCCACAATATATACCACAATTTATTCCACATTGTATTCCACAATTTATTCCACTATTGTTTTCCACAATGTATATCATAATTTTGTCTAAAATATATTCCATAATTAATTCCACAACTTATTCCATAATTTGTTCCACAATCTATTTCACAATATATTTCACAATTTCTTCCACAATATATTTCAAATTATATTCCATAATATATTCCACAATTAATTTCACAATTTATTCCACAATAGATTGCACAATTAATTACACAATATATTCCACAATATTTTACATAATTTATTCCGCAATATATTCCACAATTAATTTCAAAATTTATTCCACAATATATTCCACAATTAATAACACAATATATTTTACAGTTTGTTCCACAATCTTTTTCACATTATATTCCAAAATATATTCCACAATTAATTACACAATCTATTTTACAGTTTGTTCCACAATTTATTTCAAATTACATTCCACAATTAATTTCACAATTTATTCCACAATATTTTACATAATTTATTCCATAATTTTTTCCGCAATATATTCCACAATTAGTTTCACAATTAATTCCACAATATATTCCACAATTAATTTTACAATTTATTCCTTATTCCACAATATTTTCCATAATTTATTCCATAATTTATTCCACAATAGATTCCACAATTAATTCCACAATATATTCCACAATATATTCCAAAATTAATTTCACAATTAATTCCACAACATATTCTACAATTAATTTCACAATTAGTTTTACAATATATTCCACAATTAGAGTCATATTATATTCCACAATTAATTTCATAATTAATTCCATAATATATTCCACAATTAATTCTACAATATATTCCAAAATTAATTTCACAATTAATTCTACAACATATTCCACAATTAATTTCACAATTAATTTTACAATATATTCCACAATTAGAGTCATATTATATTCCACAATTAATTCCATAATATATTCCACAATTAATTCCACAATTCATTCCACAATTAATTTCACAATTAATTCCACAACATATTCCACAATTAATTTCACAATTAATTTCACAATTAATTTCACAATTAATTTCACAATTAATTTCACAAACAATTCCACAATATATTCCACAATTAATTTCACAATCAATTCCACATTACATTCCACAATTAATTTCACAATCAATTCCACAATACATTCAACAATTAATTTCACAATCAATTCCACAATACATTCCACAATTAATTTCACAATCAATTCCACAATAAATTCCACAATTAATTTCACAATCAATTCCACAATATGTTCCACAAATAATTTCACAATCAATTCCACAATATATTCCACAATTAATTTCACAATCAATTCCACAATACATTCCACAATTAATTTCACAATCAATTTGACAATACATTCCACAATTAATTTCACAATTAATTGCACAATACATTCCACAATTAATTCCACAATTAATTCCAAAATTTATTCCACAATCACCTGCATAGATTTGCGGATGTTGGTTCGTCCACGAGAGCTCGAAGGCGTGCGTGAACACCGTCTTGAGAGGACTGGCGGGAGAAAGTCCAGCAAAAGTGAAGGAAAATCTCGGCTTTACAATCAACTTCGGCCCAGCTTTGAATTTTCGTTGCAAGAATAAACAAATCAATTGCACAAAAAAATATCTCCTCTGTTATGTCGACCACAGCGAGCCTACCTTGTTTTGCCCGCCTTCCAAAAATTACCTGTACTTCCAATATGGTTGGGAAACCTGCGGAAATGTATTATTATTATCTTACTAAATAATTATATTATTATTATTATCTTACTAAATAATTATATTATTATTATTATCTTACTAAATAATTATATTCCTATTATTATCTTACTAAATAATTATATTATTGTTATTATCTTACTAAATAATTATATTATTATTATTATCTTATTAAACAATTATATTATTATTAATATCTTGTAGTTATGTTATTGAATGATTATTTTATTAATGTTATTAGCATACAGTTATAATATTATTTTATTATTGAATTATGTTGTTAAATTGTTATACTGTTTAAAAAAAATTCTTAAGTTTTTAATATATTGTAAAATTATAATTATATTATACAATAGTTATATCATTAAACCACTATATTATTAAATTGTTAAATTATAATTTAATTTAGAAATTATTGTTAATATTTTCAAACATTGTTCTTGAAGGATATTTATGGTTGTTGTTGTTGTCGACTCAATCCCGACCCCGACACAGAGGACGAGGTCCTCACGTCGGAGGTTTAGTTCCACCTCAGCAGGTCGGACCATCGGTCAAGCAGCCCCGCCACACATACTCAATCTGTTCGGCGTTTTTGATGTCAGGCGGCTGTCTGTTTAGGAGTCTTTTTGGTTGTATGTTGTTATTATAGCTTGTGACTGTTTGTGTGTGCATGTATTCCTTGTGTAGTTTTTTATTTGGTATGTGGTGTGTTCCGGGGCTGTTCCATGTTGGTGTAGTTGATGTAGTGTGGGAGGATAGAATGGTGATGTCATCTAGGTACGTGATTGTGTGTGCGTTGGCTGGAGAGTCGGGGATATCTTCCATGTAAATGTTGAATAGTGTTGGTAATAGGACCCCCTCTTACTGAACTGCAGTTTGTATGTGTCTGTATAGAAAGTTTTGGTGGTTCAATTTGTGTATTATTTCCTGCGTTTGGTGTAGTTGACTATGAATTTGAGAATGGTGTTGGGATATTGGTGTTTTATAGTTTGGTTATTAGTTTAAGTATACTGTGTCGAATGCTTTCGACATAGCTATTGTTTTTATAGGTAGAATTTTTTTTGTTAAACTATTCATATATTTATTGATTCATTTATTTTTCATTTATTCATTTATTTATTCATCCATTCATTTATTCATTTATTTGTTTATTCTTTGATTCATTCACTTATTAATTTATTTATTCATTTACTTATTCATTTACTTATTCGTTTAACTTTCATTTATTTTGTCATTTATTAATTTACTTATACATTTATTTACTTATTTATTCATTTGTTTATTTGTTTATGTGTTTATTCATTTACTTATTTATTTATTTAGTCGTTTACTTATTTACTTATTTATTATCCCAGAGCGACTCTCAGCTCAGTGACATCGTTCTTAAATGGTCAACAGGAAAGCACATTTCAGTGGAGCAATACAATCTTCTGATAAGCAACGTAAGTCCCTTAAATGAATATAAAAAACAATTCAAATTTTCATTGAATCAAATTGATAAAGTTTATAAAAGTTCTCAAAGAAAAAATTAAAACAAGTTTTACTACTGCAGATGTGTCGTTGTCCATTTATGCAGAAACTCCTCAGCTTTCCACAGTTTTGCTTTGCCAATTTAGTGCACAGAAAATTAAGTAGAGAGACAACCTTCAACAAGGCCACCAGCATCAATATCAGCAACTTGGTGACAATGGAGTGCAGGCAATATGAAGATTCATTCTGCTACTTCAAGTTTCAAGTCTGTGTTATCGAGAAATTAGCAAGACCTAGATTATGGCCACTTTCAGATCAGGATGAGATCATTTTTGTGGAGAAACATGGACAAGAAACCTGCCTTTGGGTTAGCCACACTGTTGATGCTACTGCTTAAGCTCTTTTGTCCATTATTCTTTATTGCGGTTTTCAAAAAATATTTTTCTGCTTGTTCTTAATTTGAGTTTTATATAAAAAAAACACAATCTGGTTGTTTGTAATTTTCATCTACCGGAAAAATCAATAATCTGATTGTTTCTAATTTCAGTCTGAAAGAAACAGGTCAAATGTTGTCTCAAACAAGAATAAAGAATTTGTTGAAATGATGGAAAGAGATTCACTTTCTTGGGTGGTCTTCCAGGAGGTAAGATTTAGAAATAATAATTTTGTCTCAAACATACTTCGAAGTTGAAAAACATTTGCGACATCAAAATGAACTGCTGTCCAATTTCGTAGGTTTTAGAAAAGAAAACATTTGATAGAATATGAAAGGATTTGAGAACTTTATGCAGATGGTAGTCATTGTTTGCTCAGGTATAGTGTGTGGTGATGTACATAAATTAGATCGGTGAATTATTCAGTATGAGGGTGGATTTTAGTAAGCGTTGCCCTGTTTCCCTTGATGTTTAATGTGGTTTTAGAAAATATAAAACAGTAATATCTAAACGACTTTCAGTAAATGGTTACCATTAGAGTACAAAAATTTACAAAATAATATTTGCATATGACATAATCGTATATTTGATGGCGACAAAAGAGTGGGAGCTACAAAAACTGTCTCAGAGATTAAAAGCAACGGTAGTACTGTTTGGAATCTAAATAAGCACCGGAAAAAGTTATTAGTTCATAGGCTGCTTAGCGAGTGATGCTCACGCACCTGCCATATACCTTAGACATATCCAAAACTTTCATAAACCGTCTTAACCAGGGTTGTACAATCCGCGGCCCACTCAGTGTTTGGGTGCGGCCCACTACTGACTCTCATTACAAGAGGTATTCTTAGCAAAATTACCATATAGCGAATCCAAAGCTTACTTGAACGAAGTTGGCATTGAATATGAAGACCCTGTGTATTTTTCAAAACTCAGATGGCTCAGTAAAGCAGCAACCTTAAACAAAAAAGAATAAATGTTGTTTTTTTAGAAAATGAAGAATTGTTGAATGGTTTATTTTTCTTTGTAGACATCACTGAAATATTAGTTCAACTAATTTACATTTACAAGGAAGAGACCAGTTATGTTGCTCAATGTTTGCGCGGATAACTAGTATTTACTAAGAAATTAGAACTTTTCAAAGCACAACTAAAATCTGATAAAATTGTACACTTTCGTAGTCTATCCGAAATATACTTTTCTGTAAACTATGAAAAGTTTAATACCGGGTCTTTAAAAAGTCCTGCTACACTTTGCTATTTTTATTCCAAAGCCCGATACAAACGTTGTTCTGGGTATAATAAAAATTGTTGCTATATACAGATTTATTATGATCTGAACATTATTATTTTTTAATATGATTTCTTATAGCTGCAATGACACGCTCTAACCGTGATCGGAAGAACTGGCACACTATACGAATATAATCCTTGCTCACAGAGCCCCACGTGTGGTCCACAGAGGATTTCAACACCTCTGTATTGCTGTGGCGCACTTTACACCAAATATGCGCCCACACGCTGCAATCGAGTGGATTGAGATCAGGCGACTGTGATGGTCAGAATTTGTTTCAACCGGACTATTCTTGAACGACTTTTGCAGTGTGTGTAAGGTAAAATCCTGTTGGAATACGTAGTGTGCGTATTTAGTTATTTTCTCACTCAAGTGAGACCTTTTGTAGTCAAACTACACTTGTAATTAGCAGTGGTTAACCTGTAGGCGATGTCAAACCACACAGGGTGCATCATTTCTCCATTTAATACCAAGCATCATCACAGATGCTGGATGCTTGGTCGTAAACACATTGTGTATCTTGGAGATGTACTGGCCGAAAATAACAACACGGTCGTTCTGCTTGTTCACAGCTAGATCTACCGCGAAAGTCTTCTCGTCCAAGAAAATGAATAGCCAATTTCTATGGCTTTTAGCATCATTAAGAAGATGGCCACATCGCTCTGGACGCTCTTGTATCATTGCAGCACTTAGTAGAGGCTCTTCAAGCAGCTAAAGCTTTTCCTTATTCGTCTATTAACAGCGATGGACACTGTTGCCACTTGCTGCCACCAAAATCATTTTCTTCTTCTCAGTTTTGTCATTGTGAGGGTCGGATCCACTAAGCTATATATATGAATTGGCCCGCGCATTTTTTATCGTCTAGTACTCACATAATCTTACATCAGGTCCTCTTTGTAGATGTTTAGAAAATTGAATCGCTAACATATTTTCCTATAATGACTTATTGCGTAACAATTACCTTCAGAAACGACTCAAAATCATATTATGAGAAAAAAAGAAAAACATTTCATAAGTAAGTCATGTTTATTTAGCAAGAGCTTACTTGAAAAAGTGAGGTAATTATTTTCTGAGAATAAAAAAAAGGGAAACACAACTGGTAGCATAGATATCAACGTTGGATAAACTTGATGAACTGAATTATTTAAATTGAATAATTTAATGTTCATTGAACCGCAAATTTAAAAATTGTATAGGCCTACTTAAATCGTTAACAATTTAATAATGATATATTTAATTATTAACAATTTATGAATTAAATTATTTTTTATCAATAATTTACGTATTGATTATTAAAATATTTTTAGATCGGTCTTTTTTTAGGAATACACTTGAACGGCGATCAAAAAAGAAGAAAATAACGTTCTACATAAAATGTATCACCTGACACAAAGTTTGGGCCGATCCATATATAGTTTATATATAGATCAGTGGGGCGGAGACGTATGCGGTGGTGGATGCGGAGGCAGATTTTATCAGAAACTTTTTTCATTTCTGTTTTTAAATTATGAAAAAAAATGTTTAATTATTTGTTTATAAATCTTGGTTATTATTGAACTGGAATGGCTTTATATGTAATTCTGAACAATATTGTTCGGAATAATTGCTTAGTAAAATGAATATTCATTGAAAAATAGGTTTTTAAATCTTGGTTAGCTGCCACTTAGTAGAACTCTGAAAAAAGTATTTTTTTTATTTTTGTTTACAGATTTTTTATTGAACAGGAATGGCTTTATATATAATTCTGAACATTGTTGTCCGTAATAAATAGTTGTGTATAGTGAATATTTATTGAAAGTTTTTAAATCTCGGTTGGGTACAAGTTAGTAAAAATATGAAAAATATATATTAATAAATTGTATATATATTTATGTAGTAATGTTGTTGTTTTCATAACTTTTACACGGTCACAGCTTTAACTCGTTTACGAGTTATGTGTCTTAGGTTTTCTAATATGTTGTATGCTAGGAGATAAATAAATATGTTTATGAATGTGTTCTTTGTATGTTTTGTTATGTTTTTGTTATGTTTTAATTTTTAATTTGGGCCAATGTTTAATGTAATATCATTTTAAAAGTTGCAAACAACCTTGCAGGCCATTTTCCATGGACAAATGTTTCGGTTACGTGATGTGGATGGTATTAATTTGTACACTTTTTAAAATTGTTTTCCAATAGTGTGAGTAATAGATTAATGTTAATTAAAATTAGTTTATTTATTCTAGTGCCTACGCATATAATTTTTTTTTCTCAATGAAGACAATTATAATTGTGAATTCAAGCGATCTACTTTGTGTATGTCACGTGACATATGTATGACGTAAATATTTTGTTTCCCATTTTCTTTTAATTGTACATTTGTTTTGAACTATATTTTAATTCTTTTTATTGTTGAACCTACGTCACATTTTTTTATTAGAATTATAAATAAATCTTTTTATTGGTTTATTACACTTTTTTTTATCTTTGTTCTTAATTAATCTGAGTTTAACCATAATCAATAAATTATTAACATCAGGGGTATTTCCTACATCTTGGAAATGGTCCATCCCTTAAAAACCTTAACTTGATTCTACATTTAATAATTACCACCGAATTAGTAACCTGTTATACGTATCTAAACTTCTAGAAAAAGGTGCTCAATTAACCTATATCCCATATCTACAATTTAAGTGTGAAATATTAAAACTAAGTTTAAAGTTTGTGATAGGACAAGTGTCAAAGACATTTTACGACGTTCATTTTACAAAATATAATTTTGAAAACAGAACAAAGTACTATTTCAGGAAAAAATAATAATTAAAATTCAAAAACAACAAATAATAATAATTAGTCAGGCGTGAAAATAATTATGTTAATATAATATAAAAAGTGAAAGATATGAAAACAACTAATGGGGTGTTTTTCAAGAACCAAACTCCATAACTACCAAACGCAAATCAGTACAAGAAAAAAACACTTTTGTTTGAAATCAAAGCATAAAAAAATTATCAAATTAATTTTATTCTTGAAAAAAACACGTAATAAACCTTAGTTCTACATTGTTTTGTTCTCGATCTAGGATATATTATGTAAAGATTATGTTGTACAACTTTGATTAATAATACAAACATACACACACATCCTCACTTATGAAAAAAATAAAAACTTATTTAAATAAACTTTAAATTGTATAAATAAAAACAAATAATTAGAACTAAAAACCTTAAATTTTATTCTAAGCAAATAATTATGTAAAATAATTAACAAAAACTTGACGATGACAAAAAAAAAACATAAATCCAGTTTGTATAAACAAGTGTATATATTATATGCAATCACATCACAAAATAATCATATAGGCTTACAACCAATGTAAGTTTTTGCCTATAGGTCTATCACTTATATTTTCTGTAAAAAAAATGATAGACGTTTCAATTCTGTAGTTAAAGGTTAAGTGTTTTTTTTTCAAAATTTTGTTAAAAATATCAATTTTTTTAATCTTGTACTAAATAATCACTTTTTGATGTAAAATAAATAACTAAGCCTGTATCGGTTAACAAGGGCACAGTTGTGAACATAAAGGGTTTTTAGTTCAATTATAGATATCTATCTAATCTGAGTATCTATATACTAAATATGCGAATAACATGCGTGTGTGCAACAGATAATTTAGAATCGAACAAGTTTAATGTTTAATTTGGTTTTACATTTATGGCCTTACTGTCACTACAATTTCGTAGGCATACTTGGAAGGCGTTGTTTTAGCCATGACAATTCTTCAAATGGAATCACCTGTTCATCCACAGATAAAGTTACTTGAAATTCAGTTGAATATGTTTTTGTTTTTACCAGAAATAGCCTCACTTTAAAAAAATATTATAATATGAATACAATTTTATATATTATTATTTCCATCTTATGATGAATATAAACATAGGCCTAGTCTTCAAATTTAGCAAAAGTGTAGAATCTCTTCAATATGCCCATGTACTATATTATGTCAATTCATTTTGAGTAATCTCACATTATGTAAACTGATTTGGAATTATCAAAAGTTGTGTGAAATGGTTCTGAAAAATCGCAAATTATGTGAATTTGTTCTGAATAATCACAAATTATGCAAGTTGATTAACCATATTATTAATGCTTAAAACGTTTAGAAAAACCTTAATTCAAACAATTCTTTAGTAAAACATATATTTGATAAGAGACATTAAATAACTTAAATATTATCACAGTCCTAGATAAAATAATGACGCGAACCAAATCAAATAATAAAAACATTTATTATAAATGGATGGACAATAGCACAAGTGGATTACCTCACTTGTGCTATTGTAGATCCAAATAATTGTAATCAACATAAACCTAATTTGAATCTCGAAATCTTAAGCACTAATATTTTGATTAACTAAAATACTAAAATACTAAAATACTAAAATACTAAATACTAAAATATTTTTATTAACTGAAATACTAAATTAAAAATTTTTGTAAATAAATAATTTAGCTTAATAGATCGTATAGAGAACAATCTAAGGGGTCAAGTGTTTTAACGGACTTTATGTAAGTTCGTTGAAAAGAATTTTGTTCATTTTGCAATTTTTAATTAATAGCTTAAAAAAAATATTTTTTTATGATTACTCGATAAGAAAAGCAATGTGTTTTCGAAAAATAGTTTAAAATAATCTTGTATATTATTCTACACAGTGCGATGGTATTATATATATATATCAACATTTCGGCCTTCATGTGCACCTGCCCTTCATGTGTACATTATATAAGACCCTTGACGAACATATATATCTACTTTTTTACTAGATATTGTATATATGTGTACGAAAAATGGCTTCACCTGTCCTTAGAAGAAAGGTATATAATTAAGTA
>JARUHE010323364.1:0-11297 GCA_031471125.1 Archaeomysis grebnitzkii | reverse complement strand
TTTACATATATATATATATATATATATGTGTATGTGTGTGTGTGTATGTATGTATGTAAATGCAATGCCATAACAAAATAAGATCCCTAATACGAGCTTTTTAGCATAATAAAATAAAGAAAGTTCAGAAGATCTCCATTTAAAGAAGTAAAACCAACGAATATTGCTTTTATTTGTCTTTCCAGATGTAACCCCGAATGCTGACTAATTGTTCCCATAAAGACTAGACAACCTTAGAGCTAGAACTAGAAGTAACCTTTATTGCATTAGATGTACCCATTACTATTGGGCTTGAGCGGTTGAAAGTTTTTTTTGGTTAGTTGTATGGTTTTAGATTGTTATAAAAATACTTAAAGTACAAATTAAGTTACGATAAATTAGATTGTTTTCTTATTCAATTGTATTTTTGCATACGAAACTTGAGCCCTGCACAGATACTCTTGTAGGTCAAAGGGAACTTCTGAACATATTATATGCAAGACTAATCAAATTTGTTGAAGATATATGTGTCATTTCTGCAATTTGTATTTTACTTTGTCTTACCATATTAACATTTACATTATTTTCAATTAGGTTTATATCGTACAACATGTTTTATGTAATTGATTAGCTTACCTTTCTTCATTACAAAACAAAACGAAAATATTTAAAAATTCTTCGTTAACATACAAGTACAATATCTAGAAGAAAACATTTATTATTTGTGAAAATAGTAAATACGTCAGTTGTTATTTCAAAACATTTGATCTACACTGAAACAAAACTTTGACTTTATATATTTAACCTTTAACATATACATATGTATACATTTATGTGCCACTGTATTTCTATATAACAACCATTTTGGAATCTGAAACTTTCACATTTTTTATATAATAAAATTCAACTTTTGTTGTCATTTTTTTTGTTAATCGCGAGAGATTGTTGTTGTTTTAGTCGGTATTTGTGGGTGGTGATTTATCGTTTGTGCAAACGTTTTCCTCAATGTAAATTGAATGTGAGGATTTTTGTCTCATATTTTCTTAAATTTTTTTATACTTATGACTTTGCGGCCATTAATGTGAATGAAATTTTGAACTAATGGCCTCAGCCATCCAGGGTTCGTTCTTTAAACCACTTGGAAAATCGAACCTTATAGAATTATACCATCCCCATGGATAGGAATGGTATAGATGAAGAATAATCTTGTGTCCATTTGGCTTGAAGGGAGATCCCTGGACGGCTAAGAGCAGTAGTTTAATTTTCTTTCACACTTACCAATGTAGTTATTATTAAGAAGTGCACAATCTTCTGCTATACTTGTTTTAATTGTAACAATATTAACTTCTATATATTTATATATGTTAACCGCTACAGTAATATAACTCGTCTTGTGAAAATGCTATATGACTCTAGCGAAACTAGTTAAGGAAACAATAAACAATAAAAAAGACGTTTGTCAACCTTATTTATAGCTTGCCTCTTAATCCAAAACATATGTAGAGAAACATAAGAAAAGGCCGAACTAAAATGTAAAAACTGAAAATATTGAATGAAAAATGCCTAAAAAATACATAATTATATAAATACACATTTCTCTCTCTGTATGCCTTCCTACCTCAATCACTCGTTCTTAAGCATACTCATCTTCATAATGTCTATACACTACAGCACACAAGAACACAAATGTGTACTAACTCATATATTGTGCAATTTCGTCACTGAAACATGCACTCCCACTATCTCCATTTGACGAACATACACTATACCTTTAACAGGCGTAAACACACATACACAGATGGACGTAAATCCAACCCACCCCCACACACACAAACTATACGTATTAGGGTGAGCCAGTTGCCCCCTATTTTATAAGATTTTGAGTAAAATAGTCTACCTTTTTTTGTAGTGAGGTTAGTTGAGAAAACTATTCAGTGCGAATTTAAATACAATAGGATAATATTTAGTGGTAGCACATGGACATCAAAGTTTCGTTTTTACACTTACTTGAAATCATAAATACAGCTGTATTTTTTATATACCAATCATTATCGTTTAGTTTGATTTTATATTTAATACAAAATATGTTATTTAACATTTTAACCGCTTCTGGTAACACCAGTGATACATAAGTCAAATGGTTTGTCCCATCGTATGTAACACCATTGATACAACTCAAGTTCTTTTATACATTTGATACATTTATACAGGCAAATGTTTTCCTGTATAAATTTATTAAAAACATTTATATCACTGGTGTTACATAAAATGGAATAAGCTATTAGACTTATGTATTACCGGTGTTACAAGAAATGGTTAAAGTTATGAGAAGTAGAGTATAAGTAAAAGATATTGTTGTTCTATTTTCTGTTGTTGTATTGTTGAAGGTGAGTCATTCCATACCGATTTCTTAGTATGTCAAACATTCTATTTATTATAAATGTAGGATAATGAAAAAATCAAGGAAACATAATAGTATGTTTGAATCTATTTCAATAAACGTTTTTTTATATACCGTATATATAATTATAAATATATAGCAAAAATACATAATTATTCATAGACTTAAGCCTCCAAATGGGCATTTTAATGTTGTCACTACGTTATCACAACGTTATTTCAAAATCTTCTAACATTTATACAACGTTGTGTTTTGTAAAACCTTGTCATTATAATTATTATTTAAGTCAATGTTGTATGAACATCTGATAGCGTTATTTAAACGTTATAACAACATTTTACTTTAACCAACTTCAATACAATGCCATCATAACTTCTTTTTAACAACGTAGTGTCAACTAACTTTTGTTTAAAATTTCTGAAACGTCTGTTTATAACTATTCCACAACAAACATGTACTTAGGGTTTCATTAACTTTGCTTATGTAACCATTGCTCAATAAACGTTAAACTAGTCAAGAAAAATGCGGACAGGCAAACAGGTTATATAACATTGGTGGCTATTAACCATTTAAAAGACTGGGACAAGCAATTGTGATAAAACTTTAAAAGAACAGGACAAGAATGTGTACCAAATTTAACAATATTATTAGCTGTCTAAAATTAATGTCTGAGAAAGTTTATTTTAAACTATTTGAATGTTATTGGCTATAATTTATGCCACTAATAATATTGTTAAATTTGGTACACATTATTGTCCCAGTCTTTTAAAGTTTTATCACAATTGCTTGTCCCAGTCTTTTAAATGGTTAGTAGCCAGCAATAATATATATCCTGTTTGCCTGTCCGCATTTTTCTTGTCTAGTTATAGATTGCTTTTATGTTATAAGTCTTAGTTTGCGTTGTAATTGTATATTGTTTGTGTGGTATAAATTTAATTTGCGTTGTAGTTATAATCTGTTTTTACGGTATAAGATTTAGTTTGCGTTGTAGTTATAATTTGTTTTTGATATAAATTTAGTTTTCGTTGTAGTTATAAATTGTTTTATGGTATAAATTTAGTTTGCGTTGTAGTTATAACTATTTTATATTTTAGTTATGTAGTTATGTCTCGTAACTTTAAGTTCCCCCTTTTCACCAACATATGATCATGATATAAGGTGTAGTAAATGTTAATGTTTATCCATCCATTTAGTTCTATGATGTAATAAAAAGAATAATTTTGTTAAATTGGCTCTACCCACCGTCAGTATAACAAATGCCAAAGTATATGCGAAAACAAAAACATTATACCGGAAGTTAAATCATTTTTGTTAAAGTGCCAAAGGTTTAAACTTATTTTGATTATTATAATGTCAATTTGTGCTAAATAATCTGTCGCAGATAATTATATGAGATCTAGTGCTGATAAAATTATGCTAAGATAAATGTATGAGATCTACTGCTGATAAAATTATGCTAAGATAAATATATGAGACCTTGTGTCAAGGGAATTCTTTTCATAACTTTCATCTCCTTAAACTTATAACTCAGATGTTTCTTTAATCTTCTTCAATGCCTTGAATTCAAACATTTTTTTTAATATAAAAAATATTTATAGTATTAAAAAATAATAAAAATAATAATAAAAAACAAATAACAATAATGAATAATAGTATTCATTCAACTAAACATTGCTTAGGCAATTGATTAGCTCGAAATATATGGATCGACAATGGTACAAGTGGCAACCCTCCTTCAAATAACATAGAGCTTACCTCACTTGTGATATTGTCCATCCATATGTTATCAACAATATCACAAGTGAGGTAACCCTCCTTCAAATAACATAGAGCTTACCTCACTTGTGCTATTGTCCATCCATAAACAGAACAACCAAACTAAAATTTAATTTAATACTATAGCGAATATGTTTAATTATTAGTGGCAGCAAAAAATATAATTAACCAATGTTAGTATTTTGTTGAAAAAGAAATGAATATAATAAAATATTTAAACAATCATTAAATATGTGTTATTATGATTAAAGATTAGACATGAACCACTTATATTAATACAAATTTTTTGTTTTGGAGGAAATAAAAGAAAAGAATTGACATCCCATCTCCAAATGTCTTGTCTTGAAACGTTAAATATTTTGGTTGAATACATTTTATGATTAATCATATCGACTATTTCAATACAGGATAAATATTTATCTAGTTTGGCTTTACTGTTTGTGTATTATTCGTATTTTTGTTTAGTTTAGTTGTTTTTGTGAGTTTTTTTTTTATAGTTGCTGTTGTTTTGTATTCTTTATTCTTTGTACACCTTTTATACTAAAATGTCGCACAAGATTGGTTTATCTAACTTATTAGGGTATTCATTTCAATTCGTGTTTCTTTATTCCCCATGACATCAACAATCAATTAATGGCTACTCATTTTAATGGAATCGAGCCAAGAGCCTGTCAGTTTAAAGCCAACAATGACAACCGTAACACCACAGAAATGTATTTAAAACCGAATAACTAATTATACTTATGGTTCATCCGTCCTCCTAGACAAAAACTATTGTATAAATTATTGTATGAAACTAAATGTTAATTATAATATAATTCATACAAACAACATTAATAACCTTCATAACAAACATTAATAAACATAACATTCAGTATAATCATAGTAGATAATAATGATAATATTAACAATAATACATAAACTAATAAAAATAATAATAACAATAATGTATAACCTAGTAAAACAATAATAACCAGTACACATAAAATATAAACTAATAATATTGATAACCAATAATAATAGCTAAAAATAATAAGGTATAGACTAACAATAATAATAACAACTAACAAAAATAAAAATAAGAATATATTTCAACTAATGATCAATTTTTCAAAGTTTTGTTTCTGGAATTGGAAATAAATTAACAAAACAAATTCGAAAAAGTTTTTTATTATAACTATTTCCAGCAAAAATAATTCCAAACTTTTTTCTAATTTCCTTCAATAATTCAAGTTTGACAAAAGTTTTAATGTTATGATTATTTTTGGATAAATTGAATATTTTGTTTAAAAATAATGTTTCATTTTTAAAAGTTAAAGATGAGTCACAATTAAACATTATAGACATTTTTTAATTAAAATAATTACTTCATTGTCATAATAAATTTACTTAATGTGTTTATAAACAAATAAGTATTAAACATAGAATGTAAACATTTGCCCTAATTAATATAATAAAAACATACTTGTACAGGATTTTGTTTTTCTATATACATTCTTAGCAAAACACTATTAAGCCTAAGCAATTGGAACTCTAGTTTGGTTAATTTGAAGGTTTAGAATAAATATTAATAATACAATCCATATAAAATAATAATATGTATAACAATTGTGAAAGATAGTATGCAATTGACATTGAATTATACAATTTTATCAACTAGACAATGGGAACCTAAAAATTATGATATGTTTAATTAGAAAAATACTTGTAGGAACGAACTACTTATAAAAATAATATAAGCTATATAAAAAATGTATACAGACAATATGAAATAAATGACATACAATTGTTATAAACCATATGAAAACATTTATACAAATAAAATAAACTATATTAAAAACATTATACAAATAATATAAGCTATATTAACAAACATTTATAAAAACAAAACAAACTATATAAAAAAATATTTATACAAATAACATAAACTATATTAAAAAACATTTATACAAATAACGACACTATTTAAAAAACCCATTAAAAAAAATAAAACAAACTATATTAAAAATCATTTATACAAATAACAAAAACTAAATAAAAATCATTTATACAAATAACATAAGCAATAATAAAAAACATTTATACAAATAACATAAACTATATAAAAAACATTTATACAAATAAAACAAACTATTTAAAAAAAATATTTATACAAATAAACATAAACTACATAAAATACATTTATACAAACAAAACAAACTATTTAAAAAAAATATTTATACAAATAACATAAATTATATAAAAAACATTTATACATATAAAACAAACTATTTAAAAAAAGTATTTATAAAAATAACATAAACTACATAAAATACATTTATACAAACAAAACAAACTATTTAAAAAACATATATACAAATAACATAAACTACATAAACTACATTTATACAAACAAAACAAACTATTTAAAAAACATTTATACAAATAACATAAACTACATAAAAAACATTTATACAAACAAAACAAACTATTTAAAAAAAATATTTATACAAATAACATAAACTACATAAAATACATTTATACAAATAAAACAAACTATTTAAAAAACATTTATACAAATAACATAAACTATATAAAAACATGTTTACAAATAACATAAATTACATTAAAAAACGTTTATACAAACATAAACTATATTAAGAAATGTTTTCAGAAAAAGCAAACACAAACAAGTGACATTAAAACGACAAAACAAATACAATTACTTATGACCAACAGGAAATAAGCTATTAAGAGAAAATAATCTCCTTCAACCACGGTTGATAGGATATTGAAAAAATGTGTCCTTGATAGGATATCAAAGGCTGACAATAACACCTGTTCTAAGAATTCCTTGAAAGGACTTTTCTGTAATTAAGAACTTGTGGTAAAATAAAATATTATTTTGTGTTTAAATATTGCAGTAATTCTTATGGTAAAACGTTAATTGATGTTACATATTTATTTATTTCAAAATTTTTAAAAACTTTAAGACTAATTGATATTTCAATTAGAAAAATAAAGTATTTCATAAAAAACAAATATGTAATTAAATTAAAAGAAGCTCATGTCTCCTGCTAGTTTACCTTACACCGGTGAACTAACTTTTAAATATCGATAAATATCTTAGATTCTGAAAAGATTTAAATAAACTTTGTTTTGTGAAATATTCTATAGAAAATAAATACCTTAGCAAATTAAAACTATGTTTCATACCAATTTTATTTAGGCTTGAGGTGATATATGTTAAATACAGTTTTAATTGTATTACAATTGTTTATTTACAAAAAAATAACAGCTTAAAGTTGGTTTGTGGTCGGACTTAATTTGGAAATGTTATTAAATCTACGGTGTTTAGAGTCCACGTTTCACTTATGAGGAATTAATTTTGGCAAAAAATTCACTTAGTCTAATGGTGTCCATGGTACGAACTTGTCATTATCTCTATTTTTATCAAGAATTTTATTTCCTAGTTTGTTTAATGGTTGATAGTTTTAATTTCTAAATGCCTGCCACAATGTGGACTGGAATTTGTTTTTTGTTCAATTTATGTTATAAATGTTTGTCATTATCCGAATAGCTTCTCATTAAAATGATTATTGCACTCAACATTTTTAATGTTTTCTTTATTTTGTTGCAATTATGTTAGTCTTTAAATTTATTTTGAATGACAATTTTGTCATTTTAAAGTATGTATTTAGTTCAGTAACGTGTTACTAAATGCATACAGACGCACAAAATAAGTATCCGAAACGTCATGCTTTGAATTCTATATTACATTAACTCATAACATACATACAAACATATATAATTGTTTTTACAAACACAGCTTTATGCACAATACATTTTTATTTTCCTTTGGATAAACTACAAATATTTGTTTATTTTGTCTATGTATAATGTATTTATATACTGTCTGTATGTGTGCGTGTGTGTGTATGTTTGTGTATGTGTGCGTGTGTGTGTGTGTGAGATTGTGTCTGTTTCTGTGTGTGTAAGCATATACACACATAGACGAACTTTTTTGTATGAATGTGACTTGTTATAGATTCTATGGATAATAATTAATGGCTACCATATAAGCCATTCAAGTTGAGACATTGAATTATTTTTGTCAAAATTGGATTCTTAACTTTTTATAAAAGTTTTGACATTACAATTAATCTGAAATATTCCTCATCATTTGATCGGTTATTCGACTAATTTTTTTTAATGAAAAAAGTTTCCTAACTTTATATATTTGTTATATCGTAATTACGTTATTCATGTTTGTAGAGGAGTTTTATTATATTTTTTCAGCAATATAATTACTTACCAAATGTATTATTATTGTTAATGCTTTTCTTGGGAAGAAAATTATTTTGTAGAGCTGAGGAGTACTCAATAAATAATTAAAGTGCTAACCAACATTTTTTTTTATTTGTTTTGAAGTTGTTTTCAATATGATTCGCAAAAACTGTTATCAAACCTTAAAATATCGGAACAGGCAAAATCAAATGAGTTGTTGAATGTATTATTATAAATACATTTTAACAATGTAAATATTGATTTATTTCAAAAATAAATTTCAATGTTAACATAAAATATTTAAAATAAAACAATTTTTTTAACATATACTGTCTCTCAGGGCGAAAATAATTTACAATTTATAATATAAATGATTATAGTTAACTTTTAACAAATACAAATATAAATCTAAATGATTATAGTTCACTTTTAACAAATAAAAATATAAATATAAATGATTATAGTTAACTATTCACAAATATAAATATAAATATAAATGATTATAGTTAACTATTCATAAATATAAATATAAGTATAAACGATTATAGTTAAATTTTAAGAAATATAAATGTTAATATAAGTATAAACATAAATATAAATATAATAATAAATATAAATATAAATATACATATAAATATAAATAAAAATATAAATAAAAATAAAACCAAAAAGATTAATATAAATATAAATATAAATATAAATATAAATATAAATATAAATATAAAAATAAATATAAATATAAATATAGATATAAATATGAATGTAAATATAAATATAAATATAAATATAAATATAAATAAAAATAAAAATAAAAATAAAAATAAAACCAAAAAGATTAATATAAATATAAATATAAATATAAATATAAATATAAATATAAATATAAATATAAAAATAAATATAAATATAAATATAAATATAAGTATAAATATAAATATAAATGTAAATATAAATACAAACTTAAATTTAAATTTAATTTTAAATTTAAACTTAAATATAGAATATAAATATAAATGTAAAGGTCAACTTAAATACAAATATTAAATATAAATATAGAATATTAATACAAATGTAAAGGTAAATACAAATATAAAAATAAATAAAAGATATAAATATAAATGTAAAGGTAAATATAAATAAAGAAAATAAATATAAATGTAAAAGTAAATATATACATAGATATAAATATAGAATATAAATATAAATTTAAATATAAATATAAATATAGATTATAGAATATAAATATAAATGTAAAGGTAAATATAAATATAAATATAAGTATAAACATAAATGTAAAGGTAAATATAAATATAAATATAGAACATAAATATAAGCATAAATGTAAATGTAAACATAGAATATAGAATATAAATATAAATGTAAAGGTAAATATAAATATAAATGTAAAGGTAAATATAAATATAAATATAGAATATAAATATAAATATAGAATATAGAATAAAGAATATAAATATAAATATTAATACAAATACAAATATAGAATATAAATGTAAATGTAAAAGTAAATATAAATATAAATATAAATATAAATATAAGTATAAATATAAATATAAATATAACTATAAATATAAATATAAATATAAATATAGATATATATATAAATATAAATATAAATATAAATATAAATTTAAATTTAAAGGTAAATATAAATATAAATGTAAAGGTAATTATAAATTTAAAAAAATATAAATACAAATACAAAATATAAATATAAATATAAATGTAAATATAAATAAAGAATATAAATATTAATGTAAAGGTAAATATAAATATAAATATAAATATATAATATAAATGTAAATGTAAATATAAAAGTAAATATACATATAAATATAAATATAAATTTAAAGGTAAATACAAATATAAATGTAAATTTAAAGGTAAATATAAATATAAATACAAATATAAATATAAATATAAATAAAAAAAATACATATTAATGTAAAGTTAAATATAAATATAGAATATAAATGTAAATGTAAATGTAAATATAAATATGAATATGAATATAACTGTAAATATAAATTTAAAGGTAAATATATATATATAAATTAAAACATAAATATAAATGTAAAGGTAAATATAAATATAAATATAAATTTAAATTTAAAGGTAAATATAAATATAAATATAAATGTAAAGGTATATATAAATATAAATATTAATGTAAAGGTAAACATAAATATAAATATAGAATATAAATGTAAATGTAAATGTAAATGTAAATGTAAATATAAATACAAATATAAATATAAATATAAATATAAATTTAAAGGTAAATATAAATATAAATATAAATTTAAAGGTAAATATAAATATAAATACAAATATAAATATAAAGATAGATAAAGAAAATACATATTAATGTAAAGTTAATTATAAATATAGAATATAGATGTAAATGTAAAAGTAAATATAAATATAAATACAAATATAAATATAAATATAAATATGAATATAAATATAAGTATACATATAAATATGAATTTAAAGTTAAATATAAATACAAATATAAATGTAAAGGTAAATATAAATATAAATATAAATATAAATATAAATTTAAAGGTAAATAAAATTATAAATATAAATATAAATATCAATATAAATATAAATATAAATACAAATATAAATACAAATGTAAAGGTAAATATAAATGTAAATATACATATAATATAAATACAAATATAAATATAAATATAAATATTAATGTAAATGTAATTATAAATATAAATATAAATATAGAATATCATTGCAAATGTAAATGTAAATGTAAAAGCAAATATAAATATAAATATAAATATAAATATAAATATAAATATAAATATAAATATAAATATAAATATAAATATAAACA
>JARUHE010323363.1:0-19673 GCA_031471125.1 Archaeomysis grebnitzkii | reverse complement strand
TATATAGTATACTGTATTCTTTTCACGCTCCTAATGAAAGTGAAACTAAACATGTTTTGTTTGAAACGCAGAGAAACACAAAGTTATGAAAACGACAACAGGAAAACTTAAAAATAGAACTCCAAACTACATTCAGTTGGTACCACTTCATTGCAGAAGGAGTCAATTTCATTGACACAACAAGATCTATTTTCAAACCAGTTTTTATAAAGCTATGGAAAATCTTTAAAAAATTGCGTTTTACATATTCAATGTTGGTTATCGTATGTGTGACACAAATATAATTCAGTGGGGAACATTTTTAGAATTGGTTTTAGCATATGGTTGGTCCAATTTGACTTGGTTCATAAGAAGGAAAGATCAAATGGACAAGTTGGAAATGTATTCCAAAGTGAAACATTTGTTCTTGCACTTAACTAAGTTCAAATTATCTGGTTCAACGGTTTTGAAAATATCAAGAAGTGATCTTGGATGACAAAGAAGTTGCAACACTGAAATAGAAAATGTTTGTGCCATGAGTAAGAAAATGTTTTATTCATTTTTGGCATACCAATTCTGAAAAACACATATGTATGATAACATTTTTATATTTTAAAGTATTTTCCTATAGCGCTCTAAAATTAAATAGCGGATCAACCAATAGTGAAAACCAATAGAATTAAACCACATTTTAGAATTAGGATTTTTGTCACACAAAATGGTTTTATATTTTTAAATATAGACTCTTTTCAATTTAAAATAATTATGGAGACAAAATATCAAATATTAAAAATAATTGGGTCAAGAAATACATTTATTTTTCGTTTTATAATTGTTTGTATTAGAAAAGCACTTCTATGTGTTTTGACACAATTGTATTTTCTATCATTATTGAAAACAATATTTTCTAAATTGATTTAAAGTAAACCATTTCTTATTTTTATTATTGTTATTAATATTATAGATATGCATACTATTATTATTCACATTTTTATTTATTAATCGAAATATTATTATAGTTCCTAATATTTTATAGACATGTTTATTATTATTATTATTCACGTTTGTGTTTGTTATTTCTATTTATTGTTATTCCTAATATATTATAGACATGTTTATTATTATTATTCACATTTGTATTTATTATTTCTAATTATTATTATTATTCTTAATATATTATAGACATGTTTATTATTATTTTTCACATTTTTATTTATTATTTCTAATTATTATTGTTATTCCTAATATTTTATAGACATGTTTATTATTATTATTATTCACATTTTTATTTGTTATTTTTAATTATTATTATTATTCCTAATATATTATAGACATGTTTATTATTATAGACATGTTTATTATTATTATTCACATTTATATTTATTATTTCTAATTATTATTATTATTCTCAATACTTTATAAATTTATTCAACCAGATTTGTGAAAGTAACACAACTAAGGACAAATACAATTGATTGGTAAATAGCAAAAAGGAATTCGGTAAAAGGTAGAAGAACGTAACAGGAATAAGAAATATAAATATTCTCATTTTGGCACAAAAATAAATACCTAAAAATACTATATTTATTTATTCTTATTTTGGCACAAAAATATTGAAGATATTTTTTAGTTTTTCAAAACTTAAAGAAAAAGATGATCATCTAAGGTTATCTGTTCAAAATAACTTATTAATGATTGTAAAAGTTTTGGTATAAGAGTTAAATTACATTATAGTTAGTGTTGAAATAAACCCTTGTTGCATTTTCTGAGATCTACTTTTTATCATGCACTAATGCAACGATGAAACTTGTTTGGGTAAATGGTCGTAAATTTCTTAAGCATGTCGATGAACGTCAAAGAGACAAAATTATCAACAATTTAGGTTGACTTATTTGGAACTTAGTCTCAATGGCCCAGGCTATGGCAGAAAAGCACATTCTCAGTCGAAGTATGGTATTCTAATACACTTAACCATCCAGGTCCTGTTCAGACGCATGTGGCTTGACTTCAATAAAAGATGAGAAGCGGTGTTTCCAATGTAGTGCAACCGTTTGTGGTAAAATTCTTCAAATATTTAAGTATAAAAAATAGAGTCTTATCCATTATTAAATAATTATTGAAAACAGCAAAGAATAGGTTTCCAGCCACTCAAAAGTCTTATAAAACTGCATAGAGTAGGTTTACAGTATAGCCATACAATAAGGATTATAAGGTCTGTAAGTACATCTGAAATACAAAAAAAACACAAGTAGATGCACGCATTAAAAGCTGTGTTTGTATATTCAAAAAGTTTCTAACTGTGTATAATTGTTGAATACAATTCTACATATTATTATATTAACACTTTTCTTTCATTTGTTTCCAATCAGATCCTCTCTAGACTTTCAAATAAAACGTTTGGTTAACCATGGTTTTGATGATAAGTTGGTTAAGTCTAAAAACTCCCAAAATGTTTATTATTTAAAAAAATTGAAGCGTACATTTTTTCACGCATTCTACCTTAGAATCCACAGTTCTTTCATTTGATTTAAACAATTTTTTCTCTAAAATTTCAAACGAAAATCTTAGTTAACCACGAATTTCAACTTTCTTATAAAATGTATGTTTTAATAAGTAAATACTTATTTCACAAAAAGACCTTAGTGACCCTAGTGTAAGATTGCATATTATTTATTTGCATTCAAGTAAGCTTATCTGTCAAATTATTTTTTGTTGTTGTTTTGAAAACAATGGCAAAACTTCGGTAGAGTCCACAATAACACCAACAATATCAATCAGAGATCACATATTGAAGCTGGTTTTTCAAATACAGCTTGATACGTTTCTTGTGTAACCAATTGGTTAACTGTTGCGGTTTCAATATGGTAATGATCGATCAAAACAACTGGAATTATTTTTTTAGAGGAGTGGTAAGGCACCGCTCTATGAGTTACTCTTGATTGTTGTTGTTGTTGTTGTTAGAATTGTTGTTAGTTATTTGTGGACATGTGTTTTTCTCAAAAGTAGACTTGTATTTTTTACAATGTGCATTAAAAACATTTATGTTATTTTTGACTTTCAGCAATAATTATTTAACATGAATGAAAGATGTATGCATTAAGAATGATCTATCTTAAAAAATAAAATTATATGTATAACTTGAATTTGTTGAAATAACTGTTTTTAATTTAATTTTTTTTTCCAAAGTAGATTTTTTTTGGTTTTACAGCAATAATTATAATAATTTAACATAATTGAAAGATATATACATTATGAATGATCTACCTTATACAACATTTTCTGTAAAACTTGAATTTTATTGAAAGAACTCTTTTTCATGTAGTTTTTGAGCTTGTATTTTTTCCAAAATTATACGAAACATTTCAATAACTTGAAGTTTTAGAGACATTTCATTTAAAATATATTATTCATAATGCATATATCTTTCATTTATAGTAAATCATCATTGCTCTGAGATAAAAAAAATAAAAATAAATGTTTAGTTTAACTTAGATAAATACAAGTTCAAAAACAGCATAAAAACTGAGTTATTTCAACAATTTCAAGTTTTACAGAACATTTAAGACATTCATAGTTAACTGACATTTTCATTTGAAGGCTTAGAGAAAAGCTTATTTAAAAGAAATGAAAGGACAGGAGATTCTAAGATAGAATGCTTGAAGGACATTTTTGCCTAAAATTTATCCTTTTTTAAATAATAGACATTTTACGAGTTTTTAGACGTAGCCAATTTACTTGCATCATCAAATTCATGATTAACCAAAGTTTTTTTTTAATTTTTGAAGGCTCAGATATTTTTATTATAAAAAATGAAAGAAAAAAGTTAATATAATAATATATAGACTGTATTAAAAAACTGAACAATCTTAGAAACCTTTTTAACATACAAACACAGCTTTCAATGCGTAGCATTTACTCGTACTTGTTTTAGTTATAAAAAGTATTTTATAGTTAAACAAAGCATATAAAAATGTAGAAAGGTAATTTAAATATTTACTAGGTCGTATATTTGTTATTCTGTGAACGTAAGCGCGCGCTGTTCTTTCTTTCAACTGTTTTAACTTTTTTGTTTATTGTTTAATTGTTTCATACTAAAGTTTGTTTTATAGCGCAACGCTTGCTGATTTGATTACATTCATCAAAATATATTCTTAACCTGATAGTTAACTTTTTACAGTAAACCGAAAATGGCGTATACTGGAACACATTAAACATTTTCTAACAAAAGTTGAAAAAACTCAAAAGGTATATACTATAATTAGAAATATTACTGAACAAAATACAGGGAATACTTTTCCACCTATAATAAAAGCTGTAAAATAAAATCTATCAATGAATAAATGAAATGCAGTAAAACTCCTGAAACGAAGATTAATAGAATAACAAAACGGAGAAATCCTAAAACGTCCACATCATTTCTATGTACTGTATATAAAGAAAACGTGACATGAAAGTAGGGGTAACGGTGTTAAATTGGTATGCCTGAAACGAAACGGAGATTCTTCCTACTACGTCGAAACATTTCGGTCTACGTTTCAGGAGTCTTACTGTATACCTAATTTTGTTCCGTGAAACGACCACTAAAAAGTGGTGGAGGCCGGAAGTTTAAATTATTCTATAAGGGGGATTTGCAGCACGATTTAAAATGAGTGAAAAAAAATTCGAAAGCTTAGACAGTTTATGAATAAATAAAAAATAAGTATAAAGTAAATATAACATAAATCCAAAATTAACCTACAATAAATTTAAAGTAAATATAAAATAAATATAAAATAAATAATTATAAAGTAAATATAAAGTAAATATTAAATAAATACAAAATTAAAATACAATAAATATAAAGTAAATATAAAATAAATACAAAATTAACATACAATAAATGTAAAGTAAATATAAAATGAATACAAAATTAACATACAATAAATATAAAGTAAATATAAAGTAAATATAAAATAAATACAAAATTAACATACAATAAATATAAAGTAAATATAAAGTAAACATAAAATAAATACAAAATTAACCTACAATAAATTTAAAGTAAATATAAAATAAGTATAAAATAAATAATTATAAAGTAAATATAAAGTAAATATTAAATAAATACAAAATTAACCAACAATAAATTTAAAGTAAATATAAAATAAATATAAAATAAATAATTATGAAGTAAATATTAAATAAATACAAAATTAACATACAATAAATATAAAGTAAATATAAAACAAATACAAAATTAACATACAATAAATATAAAGTATATATAAAATAAATTAAAAATAAATACAAAATCAGCATACAATAAATATAAAGTATAATATAAATATAATCTTTTATTTAATTTAATTTTTATTATTTTTTTAATTTTATTTTCTTTATTTATTAATTGTTCATATTTGTGCCTTCCAATGTCCATCACATAAAGGTCACAGGTTCGAACCAGCTGCTGCGGTGCTCTAACATGCAACACTGATTGAATTATTGCTCAAAAAATAATTTCTTTTGGCCGGAGCTTATTTTTGTGGATTATGATTGCAACATGATTATGATTATGATTATGATTGCAACATGATTATGATTATGATTGCAACATGATTATGATTATGATTATGATTGCAACATGATTATGATTATGATTATGATTATGATTGCAACATGATTATGATTATGATTGCAAAATGATTATGATTATAGTTATGATTATGATTCTGATTTTGATTGCAACATGATTATGATTATGATTATGATTATGATTGCAATATAAAAAATGTTTGTGCGAACAAACATTCATTTAAGGAAGGTTTGGAACAAAATTTTAGATCACATTAGAATCTTTTTCAAAGTTGAAAGTTTCTTTTAAAGCAAGGGTGGGCACGAGTGAACCTTTTAGTGCAAAAGTTGAAATTTTCGGTGCAGCTTAATGTTTTTTTTCCTTAAGTTCTTTAAACATTTATTGAATCAATTTTATTTTATTTGAAATACCTTTTATTGTATACCAATATGTACAACGTATTTACATGCAAAGTAATGAAATCAAATATTGTTAAATATGTTTTGCAAATGATTTACATATATTTAATATAAATAACAAAAAATATTTATTGAACTTTGTACGGTAATGTAAGATTTATATATTATAACCTAACAAATAGGTATAAGCAATGGGTTTCATTACTATTGTGGACAAACAAATATTATTACTATATGTTTTTCTTTATGGTCATTCACCAAATCACAGTAATTGAGTATGGTGTTTGAACTTATAATCCTTAAATTATCTGCAAGATAGTTATCTGTCATATTGTTAAAAGGTTTCGATTTATTAATTTTCATGGCTGAAAAAGTCGGTTCACAAATGTAAGTAGAGTCAAAAAAACAATTGTTTTCCTTGCAAATACTTTCAAGTTTTTGAAATTATTATCGTCAAGTGATAAATAGAAACTTGTGTTTTTTTTTGTTTGAAAATAATTTGCCAAGCGTGGGTTTGCCTGTCAATTTATAATTTTAAGTCGAATTGCAGTTGGAGCCAAACCTTTGTGAAAATTCTGACTTTAAATTTTCTAAGCCACCTTTCATTTGGATGCTTACAAAATAGCAACGTGTTCTGCCTCTGTTTCTACTAGTAATAGCTTAACGAGTTTGATTGATCTTATGGTTTGAAATGTCTTTCCCAGTTTCAAGACCTGTTTGTAAAAATCCTGTTGATGAAGTACACAAAAAAGTGAGAAAAATCTTGCTCTGACTGAACAATTTTGTTTTTGATTCTTTTTATCAGTCCTTTATTTTTACCTGTAAGGCTTGGACATCCACTTATAGGTTTATCCCAATTTAGTCCCAATTTAATGGCACACTCATTTAGTTCCTTAAAAAATCATCTCTTGTGGCCGCAATGCAGCCATTTATTAATTGATTTCGAAATTTTCGTCAATAAATCGTTCTGATGAAAATTAACAACTGTGCTATGACTTGTATATAACAGCTTTCATCAATAGCTATTGAACAGTATTCACATGATGCAATTTTAGCCTTTAGTTGTGAATGTAAATAACAAAGATGTTTTTAATTCTACTTACAACGGTTCTTCGTGATAGATATACTTTATGGAAGTGGACTGCTACTTCTGGACATAAGTTAACTCCATTAATTACACATTCTTTAATAAATTCTCCATCCGAATAAGATTTGCTGTTCCCCAGTCAGAAATTTAACTCGCTTTAGAAGCATTTTTTTATTGTGTTTAGGCCGTTTGAGGCGTACAGAGGTGTTTAGAAGCGTAGGAATTCTTCCTAAAGCGTATAGTGTTGCTTTAGAACACTTAAGAAACGAAAAAAAGGTTGGAAGCGATTTAGCGGATATAAAAAACAATATTAATCAACATTAATAATTTTCAGGGGCGATTTATGTTGTTACAGAACATTTCTGAAACTACAGTAATATTGGAGGCGGTTTATCTTGTATAGAAACACTATTAAACATTCTTAATAATTTTTATGGAAACTTCGTTTTGTTCCCAAATGCTTTTGAAACTGCAATAATCGAGTGTTGATGGCGGTTGGACAACGTAAATTTATTGAGTATTAAAGACGATTCAACATTGCCCTAATGCCGAGTCAATGATGTGCTATCACTTTAAAAACTAACTTGAGCGATTTTAAGACATCATTCGTTTGAAGTTGCATCAATATACTATCGCATGTAATGATGCGAAAAAACAGTATTACTCCAGTCTCGTCATTCAGTGTGGCAATGACCAGAACAAATTATATAAGCTTATTGCAAAGCTAACAAATGGTGATAAGATTACTGAATATCCACCAAATTTGGCGGACTCAGAAAATGCTGACTTTTTTGGGAGTTTCTTTCTGGAGAAAGTGAGCAGGATTATGGAATTGTTTGTGACCGACGAAAGTCCGAATTTTTCTACGATGATGATCAACCTCGTACTTCCTGTCTGTTGTCTGATTTTCATGAATTATCGGAGTTTGAGGTGAAGAAATTAATTCTCACCTCCCCATCCAGGACCTCTAGTCTTGATCCAATCCCAACATCATTGCTGAAAAGGTGTGTGGATTTTGTGATTACACCGCTAACTCACATCATAAACAAGTCCATGATATCAGGGCAATTTCCTGAACAGTGGAAGACTGCTGATGTTACACCACTACTTAAAAAGGCAAATTTAGATCTTGTACATTCCAACTATAGACCAATAAGTAATCTCCCATTTGCTTCTAAATTAATTGAAAAAGCAGTATTAAGTCAATGCTCAAATCATTTAAAAAACTCAAACGTCTACGCTAAACACAACTCTGGTTACAAGTCACATCATAGCACAGAGACACTTCTAGTAAAACTTCATGATGATCTTATTAAGAGTATAGACAACAAACACGTAACTCTTGTAGTCTCCTTAGACCTCAGTGCAGCTTTCGACACCGTCGACCATTCCATATTAAATACTATTATGAAAAGTAGATTTAACATATCTGGAAATGCGCTAACCTGGTTTCAATCTTATCTGTCCAATAGAAAACTGCGGATTCATGTCAACAAGACCGTATCAAATATTTTTAATATCCCTCATGGAGTTCCACAGGGGAGCTGTATTGGCCCAGTGGCTTTTCTAATTTACACCAGTCAAATTTATGACATCATGGAGAAACATTCAATATCATGTGGTGGGTACGCTGATGACAATCAACTGTACTTGTCATTCAATCCATCAAGTAAGACATCTGTGGAAAGTGCAGTAAAGAGGATGGAGCTTTGTATCGGTGAAGTACGTTCATTGTTGTCATCACAATTCCTCAAACTAAATGATGCAAAAACTGAAATAATCCTTATTGGTACTGTCCAACAATTGTCAAAACTGCACAACATTAAAGTAAGGGTCGGTTCCGAGCAAATAACTCCAGTATCATCCTTTAAGAACCTTGGCGTAATAATTGACAGTAATTTGTCTTTAGATAAACACGTTTCTTCAATAGTCAAAAATCATTTTACCAGGTTACACGCATAAGAAAACTTAGAAAATATTTAACCAACACCGCCGCAGAATCATTAATACATTCATTTATGATATTTTCACTGGATTACTGCAATGCAATATTTTTCAGTCTCCCACAATGCACTTTAAACAAGCTACAGCGAATTCAAAATACTGCAGCACATATAATAACCTACACTCCTAGAAATCATCACATCACACCCATTTTTAAATCCTTACACTGGCGTCTAGTTAAATATAGAATACAATATAAAATAGCTTTGTTAACATACAAGGGTCTACATAATTTATCACCTGACTATATTTCTAATCTGATCATACCACATTTAAGCAGCCGGAAGCTTCGTTCAAGCAACATGGGTTTGATTAAGCCTGAGAGGGTGAAATGTATGGAATTCTCTTCCACTCAATCTTAGGTTGGCCGAAACTATTGGGGCATTCAAAGTGGGGCTGACGACTCATCTTTTTAGAGTAGCATACGTGTCTTGATTGTATGAGTGTGTTAGAGCAAGGTTTGGTTGACTTTTTTTTTATTGTAAAGCTCTTATGAGAAACTGTTGTTTAGGCACTATATAAGTGAACCTATTACTATTACTATTTCAATAAATGTTGATGTTTCCAAAAAAATATATATAAAGCCATTTATGTTCAATAAAAAAATCTGTACAATGAAAATTAATTTTTTTCCAAAACTGTACCAAATCATGTCTAACCAAACCAACAAGAACAAGACAATGTTATGCATTAAAAGTTATAAATGTGTACAACTTTTGAATACAATGCTATAAATTATTACATTCAATTGCATTTGTTTCCAATAAAAATATTTTTAAATTTCAAATGAAAATCAACTTCATAACTATTCATTTGAGATACAAATTTTTAATGTACACCTCATAACTGTTTATTTGAGATATAAATAATAACTGTAGGTCAACAAACAAAAACTTAAATATCTTAGGTACAATTACTATACCGACGACGGAATAGTAACACCTTAGTAGAGCTTCGCCGTTGGACACTCGACAATAAATCATAAATAAGCAATTTATTCAACAAATTCAAGTTTTAGAAATATTTTTATATTCAAGATACATCATTCCCAATGCATATACCCTTCATTTATGTTAAACATTCGTTGCTCTAAAATAAAAATGTCTTTTATTTATGTTATATGATCACTGATCTAAAATAAAAAAGTATACTTTTGAAAACTTTTCAACATGAATTTAAGGCCAAAAATGACAAAATTCATGAAAAATATAGTAAAATCATTTAAGATTTTTTCTTATTGAATCAAAGATGTAGAATTATTTAGTTAAAAATATATAACTCATTATATAATAGACTATCAGAATAAAAGGTTATGCTCAAAACAACTTATTAATGTGGAAAAAGTAGGCATTGTCAAAAATTGTCATAAAAATATCAATAAATCAGTAATAGTTGGTCTGATTAAACTGATTATTTAACCAAAATTTTCATAATTAAGTATATCATGATGATATATGAATTAAAAACAATTAGCTGATAGCCTAAAATTATGTTTTATTGCAAACGTTTATACCACAGATGCAGACACAGATGACAGAAAAGTAAAACTTATGTATAACTATTGCTATGCAACACTTGAGAAAAACCATTTGGCAAGATTTTAATAACCAAAGGACCGCGATCACCAATCTCTCACGTGTAGTAATAAAAAAAATTCACTTAAACATGAAAAATTGGCTAATATCTAATGTACACTTTATAACTGGTCATTTCAGATATGTATGATAACTGTATGTCAACAAACAAAAACATGAATATTTTGGATATAACTACTATGCCACTGACGAATAAAACAGAGACTAGAGAGTACTGAAACAGTAAGACCATACTAGAGCTTTGCTGCTGTCACACTTAACAATTTGAGCCTCAACAAAAATGCAGGTTGTGTAGCAAACAGGTTGCTCTATATGTTAATCAAAAATTAAATGTTATAACTTGGACGGTTCAAGGTTATTTAAAAAAAAACGAAAAGTGCGAGCATTTGCGGATATTCACCCATACTGACACTACATGGAAGATTTTTAATAATAATAATAATTTCAACACTTTGACTTACTTCTTTAAAATGTAATAATTCCAAGTCACAATCTTCAATTAAAGGTTGATTCAAATCCCAAATTTCTCCATTCACATCGGCCACCACTGCTCTATCTTTTATGAAGTCGGAAATATCTGGAAAATATTTATTTATATGAACATCATTTAGTTTAGGTAGTAAAAGTTTATTTGTATGAACTTCATTTAGGTAGCAAAACATTTATTTGAATGAACACCAATTAATTTAGGTAGAAAAACATTTATTGGTATAAATATCAATTAATTTTAGCAGTAAAATATTTAGTTCCTTAAACATAAATTGATTTAGGTAGCACAAGATGATTTTTTTATGAATACCAATTAATTTAGGTAACTAAGGCAATATATATTTTATTGTTTATCTGCCAAACATATATTTCTATGAACATCACCTAATTTAGATAACAAAAAATATGTTTTAACATCAATCAACTTTTGTAACAAAATATTTATTTGCATGATCATCAATCAATTTATGTATCAAAAGATTTGTCTGTATGAAAATCAATTAACTTAGGTAAGAAAAACTTAACTGATGAACATAGCCTATAGTAACTACAGAACTACAATAGGGTGGTCACAATAGCTCATTTATGTTATATCAACAGACTTAGTAATGAATATTCATAACAGACTTGCTAATGAAAGTGGGTATTCATAAAGGAGAAGAAAATGGTGATGGTTACTAGAGGGGAGATGGATGGCATACAATCAGAGGTGTGGCTCTGTGGTGTCCACAAAAGAGATGTTAGAGCAAGTTCGGTACTGTTATGAGGATGCACACTTGGCATCACAAGCACTGTCCTGGACAATAATCACAGTTGTAAACTTCAAGTGCCTTGTATTTCAGCAGGAAGGTAAAGTGATAAAAATTGAAAAGGGGAGGAGATAGTGTTGGTGAGGAGGAAAATTGAATGGGTCAGGGAATTTTTTTTGTAATGTCATGGATTGTGATGCAGTAAGAGCAGGAGTGGCACCAGCTTGAGGAATATGGAAAAAATTAGCTGGTCTGCTGGTAAATAAGACCATACCACTGAAGACCAGATCAGATATATACTAGGTTTTGTGATGTTGGTAATGCTCTATAGAACAGAAACTTAAGACCTTAATAGACTGAAAGAATCCTGTGAGGTGTATTAGAAAAGTTGCAGACAAAGATGAGCTAGAGATTGTAATGGCTTGGTTATGTTAGGAAAGCACAGGCAGATAAATTGATAAGAAGAGTGGAGGGTTGAAAAGTGTCATGAAGAACATGGATATGGAATTACTAGGAGTGGATCATAATTTTTTCCAAGAAGACAAAATATCAAAATATTGGTAGCAGGAGCAAATTTTAGTTATATAGTACATTTTTCATCCATGGACACCAATAAGACATGTCAAAAATACAATTTATTTGTAGAGTTCAATAATTAAAAAGATAGAAAAGTAGAAACTAAAATTGACTTACGTCGAGAACAATCATATGGAGTGGAAATATCTTTATTCATCACCAACGAACAACTTGGTTCGGGATCATCTCCTTTGTAGGTTACCACAATCTTCTTAATATCTGTTAGAAGAGCAGCCTGGCGTTTTTTCTCAGCATCGAAAAGCTCTACTCTTTTCTTTTGAATTTCTGAATTACTCAGGTTTTTAACACTGAAACATCCTTAAAAAGAAACATTAATATTATTTTTGAGATAATTAACAATACATACATGTATGTCATATTATCATTTACAAGTTAAAGAGAACTCTTTTTTAAAACAAGTAATATCAAATGTTATGCATTGAAAGCTATTTAAGAAATGTCAATTATTTAAAAAATGTAGACTATCATTTTTTTCATTATTTAGTTATATAAGGTGTTTGAACTACACCTTGTATCTTATTTTACGTATTAATTCATATCATAAGCATTATAAGCTTTATAATACTTATAACTGACATGTATGATACCATACATAATAAACCCTCTACAATGGAGATGTCATGCATATGTTTTACAAGATTCAACACCTAAAAAACATACAACATATAATACAAATTTGATGTGTACAATCAATAGTATAATTATGTAGTTTCCTTAAAGACATTGATGAATTTGGAGTGAATGAATATATAAATAAACGGGCCTATACCCGGCGTTGCACCCGGGGTGTTTGATGAACTTGGAGGATGTGCACATTCACTCTCATCTGCATCATGGAGCTCTCCTCCAATAATTCCTTCATTTTACACAAAATTTCTTAGGCTTAACTTGTTCTACTAATTCTGTCTTGGCATTGCATTATTATATACTCAATATTTATGTTTATGTTCCTATTACCTTTGATCAATTCTACTATGGATTGCTCAAATTATAGGAACCTTACATATAAAATATTTAAATGGGCATTCAGCTCTTTTTGCTATGGTGTATTAAAACACCATTTTTACTGTAACAATTTTTTTCGGGATTTTTTTTATATGCCCTCTTATTTATATATTTGCACTTTGGCCATACGAGAGAGTTGGGTTAGGTAAGATTAGGTGAGTTCCTATAGTTTTTCTAGAACTTTGAAAAGAAAGTTCATTGTTTTAATATGCCATTGTCATAAAAAGGTCAGTATGTAAAAAAACTAAATTTTGTGAAACCTGTAGCATTTACATTTTCTGATTATTTAAAAGAAATACCTTAAAACCCTTAAACAATATCTATGCTATTTATAAATTTAATATTTTAATTTTTATACAACTTTACATAGTCACTAAAGAGGTAGAATAATGTTTCTTCTAGAACATTTAACAAATTTATGATGTCACACTTCTCAAAATTTTACAAACTATTTTCAAACAGTTAGAATGGAAAACAAACTTTAAAATGCGTATCGTCTGAATTTCCAAAACTGTGCTAAAATGAAAGTTGTGTACATCACCACCTAGTGATCATTTGAATTGTTATTAGATCCTTACAATAGCTATCGCATAAATTTGGCTAATGAATTATTTAATTTCTAATGTTAAGTCGTTTTTGTCAACTTGAAGCATTTATATTCTACTAGCCATAGATGAGCTACAATCTCGCGTGCTATAATTCAATAAATATTTATTTTATGAAAAAAATTATTCCTGGTAATGTTTGTTAGATGGTCATTATAAACAACTTTTGTTAAATAAATTTTCTGTAATTCTTCAAATAAAAACTTTAAACTTTTGCTGAAATTTTTTCAGAGTACAAAAACTCTGTTTTTGACTATAACTTTTTTAAAGTGGGTTTTAAAAAAAATACTTCTGGCAATTTTGATTGAATGGTCATAATAGACAACTTTTCTTCAATAAAATTTTTGTAACTCTTCAAACAAAAAACTTTATACTTTAAAATGTTAATTTTTGAAAAAAGAATACTTGTGATCGTACTTGTTAGATGGTCATTATAAACAACTTTTCTTCAATAAAATTTTCTATAACTCTTTAAATAAATTCAAAACTTTAATTGTTAGGTGAAAATTAGGCTATTTACACAAATCCTGTTATTTGGCTATAACTGCATAAATATTATTTTTTTTTAAATTACTTATGACAATATTTGTTATATAGTCCTAACAAACAACTTTTGTTCAACAAAATTATTTGTAACTCTTCAATTAAAAAAACTTTAAAATTTGCTCAAATTTTTTCTATAACTTTTTTAAGGTGGGTTTTTTAAAAAAATACTCCTGGCAATTTTGATTGGATGGTCATAATAAACAAATTTTCTTCAATAAATCTTTTTGTAACTCTTCAAACAAAAACTTTAAACTTTTGCTCAATTTTTTTAGAGTTAAAAATTGAGTTTTTTTGGTTATAACTCCGTAAATGTTGATTTTTGAAAAAAAAAATATTTATAATAATATTGGCTGAAAGGTTAAGACAAACAACTTTTGTTTATGAAAGTTCTCTGTAATTCTTAAAATAAAGTTGTTTTAACACTAATTGATTTTCAGGTGCAGACGACGATGACAAAGACGACGCCGACGACGACGGAAAAATAAAACTTATATAGAGCTTTTTCCTAACGGAACGCTCGATAATGAAAAACTTTTGGTTTTCAACTAATTTTTGTTTTTTGAAACAATAATTATTTTTAGAAGTATTTGAGCTCAGTTTTTCATTGTTAAGCAAATTCAAAGTTTGGTTTATAACTTTTTGGTTTTGGATTCTGACGGAACGTTTAATTAGAATGAAATGAAGAAATACTAATCATCAGAGATTGATTTCCCTCCTCTATAGTTAATATAAATTATTATTTTTATTTGTTTTGTTATTGTCATTATTGAGCCTGTGAACGAAGTGAAGCGAAAGCTATATCTATAGCTTGGATTTATGTCATTGCTGTCATTGTCGGCGACGTTGTCTGGACCAAGTTTTTGTTATTGACTTCAGTGTAATCTTTGTTGAGAATATATCTTGGGCTTTTATTTAACCTAACTTTATTGACTTTAGTTCAATGTTTGTTTAGAATATAACTTGGGGCTTTTATTATAATTATTTTCCATTTAGATTTTCATTTTATAAATTTATAAGTTTTAAGTAATAGTTTTTTATGTATTATTTTAAAGTATGGAAAATCAATTTTCCTATATTTTATTTTTAGGGATATTTGCATATGTTAAAAATTATATAGAATGTATGATATAATTGTTTATCTAAGTTGTTTATAATTTAAATGTAATGTATGTTTTGATATTATATTTAAACCATTTCTATGGTTGAAAAATTATATGTATGTTTTGATATTTAAACCATTTCTATGGTTGATACATTAAGTTTATAGCGACCAATTGTAAACACGGTTTAGTTTCTAAAGGGTAGTAGCAATGCCTTTAACAATGTAAAGTGCAACGCACCCCCTCAATTTGCTGTGTCAAATTTTTTATATTTATTATTGCTAAATTAATCTCTTCAGTAATTATTTACTAGAAATCTTTGCAAATCGTTATCGAACAAAAAGGGCAGAGCTCCGAGTTGACGTACGTCATACACCAGACGAAAAAGTCATCGCTTATCCACTGGGGTCGCTTTAGATCCTAGTCTCAATTATCCAGTAGGGTAGAAGGATTTTAAACCGATAAACCAACCAACCAACCACTCATACATTCATTCGCTACCTGGAAGGAAGTCATTTTTCTAGCTCTCATAGGAACGTTCTCAGCACGAACTTCATAGCTGTAGCTGACTCCCTTTTTGTCCCAGGACTTGATTGCGCTCAGATCAACACATTCAGAATGAAAGAAAGAAGACATTCGTGGGAATAGCGTAAAGCCGAAAACTATCCAGAAAAAACTCTAGCAATGATTGGAAATCACGGTATGTTACACTAGTTTTAAGCGCTACTGCAAATGTTGTGAACTAATCTATAAATTTAGAAACCCATATAGTGTAATTACTCTTGGCCAGCTCATTCATAATCGTGCGAGATTTCATTGAAGTATTCTTTTTATTGCAAAATTTTAGCTGAACTACATGACTTCATTAGTTCATTAGTTATTAAGTTTATTTTTACATTAATATTCAATTTTAAACTCGTGTAATGTGAAATTCTGAAAGGAATCTTTACTTATGATTTATATTTTTTAGTGCCGAGAGATGAACTTATAACTCATCGGGGATTGGGGTGACGGCTGCCTATCCTTACAAGTAATTACTTGATGGGACGTGACTCCTTAGGTTGTGATGTTGCAAGAATGAACCAGTGCTGACACTTTTTTATGAATAAGATTTTTATGAAAATTTTTTCACTAAAGTTAATTGTATAAACTTGTCAATAAAATTGTGTAGTCTTTGTAAATCAAGTATAACTTACCTTTGTGAATTTCATTTTGTAAAAGTTTGTTTAGCATAGATCAAATTGAAGAACTATACAATTTCACACAATATAGCTGAAATGCGCTATACAAATTTGAAGAATTTTTATTATTATTATTACACAAATTTTTATTTTTTAAATAACAACTGTTGTTAGAAGTAATGTATTTTTACAGGATTAATAACAATCAAAATTTGATTCATAACTTTTAAGTTTTTATTTAAAAAAAAGGGTTACTTAGAACTATTAATTATCAACAACCTTTACTACTTTACTAAATATCTTAAAATAATTTGTATTTTCTAAATAACATCTTTTCTAAGTGTTTTTAAAAAGTCTTAGAAATAAAGTTTTGTTTTAGTTTACAGGAAACTTCATTTAGAATAAAACGAATAATATAGATTTTCAAAAACTTTTACTAAATAAACTCTTGGCACTAATTCTTTACAGGGTTAACCAAAAGCAAAACTTGGTTTGAAAGATAACTGTTTTATTTGTTATTTTAAATGAATATAAGAACTATGCACATATGCATAACTAGATAACATTAATTTAATTCGTCTTGTATGTTTATAATAAAAATATAGCCCAAGCTAACAACAACAATGACATAGAAAAGAAAAAAATAGTGTATTAATACTCTTTAATTATTGATGTATGGCTAATTTATTACATAATTACATAATAGTATTTGTAAATAAAACTTTATGGAGATATGGCCAATTTATAGTAAACACACTTAACCAAAACAAATTAATATAAAAAATACAATAAAATACCAGAATCTACGGTATGCAAAAAATGATCTCCCCACTAGTAGACCTTTTCCATTGTTACTAGGCCCTCTTTGGAATATTTTAAACATGAAAACTATTAGCAATTGCGAATTATAGGTTTGATCTGTTTTTGGCAGTTGTTAGGTAGACTTATAATGCACATGTTTACATTATCTTACAACTGAAGCTTCACTTTTAAATTTTCATTAAATCTCCGCACTCTCATATAACTTTGTTACATTCTTATTGCTTGTTTCACAAAGTTCAAATTTTCACTCACAGTATAGCCATCATAAGCAGAAATATTTTCAACACAACATCAATTGTAAAATGTTATTTAGTTTTTATCTGTAAGTCAGACGTGCTGTTTTTATTGAAACCTTGAAAACAGTAAGAATAGTACTGAAGATTAACTCATTAAGCTTTTATGTTAACGTTTAACCTATTAAAGCTTAGGGTAACCCCAAGACAAAAAGGGTGACTTAAAACCCAATGGGCTACCCAAAAGTTTAATGTGATCGCAGGTAACCCAAAAGCTTAACTAGTTAATGGGTATCCCCAAAGTTTCATGTTTGTGCTACAAATTTGTTCCACTTCTTTGATCCTCTCCATTGATAGAGTTCTTCTCCACAAGTCGGGCTGTAGCTTTGACACCCGAGTGACGTTGTAAATATCCTGTTGGTCTCCTTTTGTTAAGGTGTGTTTGTTCACCCAGTCACTCAGTCCAGAATATTCTGACAGTCCACTAAATCTCAGGATTTCTCTGATATTATTTTCAGGATTTTCGCAAAGCTTTTCATATTTCACTGTTCTGCAAGAAGTGAATTGATGACGACTTACATTGTAATTATTTGTTGAATGTATGTTCAGTAATGAAATAACTAATTGTTTATAATAAAGATGGGGAAAATTAATTACAAATACAGTTTATCATTTCAATTTCAAATAATTACCGTGGATTGAAAGTATCTTTTCTACACATCATAATGTGATCGTCCACCATAGTTACGGTTTAGTTTTTTTGTATTTTTATTTTAAAATGTCTTAACATGGTACAGTACTATAATTATGAAATTTATAAATCATACATGAAGTTGTTTTCATTAAACTAACCAACCAAAACCAAATAAAAAATGAGCAGTATGGAAAACTCTCAACTAAATGTCAATTAGAGAATTCACACTACAGTTCTAAGATACTTGCGTAGCAGCTTGAAAACTTCAAGAACAAAAATCTCTACCAGAATAGATTATTGGGGTTTCAAGAAAAGCTGGAAAAATGTTATACATTTACCATATTTATGGTACAAAACAAAACTTGTTTTCTAGAATTACGTAACGGTTTTCAGAAATATATAATAAGACGTAATTTTGTTATCGTTAACACAAATGCATTAAATAAGGCAAGACATGATACCGTATATCAGCCTTGGTTTCAATAGTAGAATTGAAACCAGTGATTAGCAAACTCAAACATTTAGAGTAATAATCTTATGTTCCTAAGAAGTGCACCCAATGCAGTTTTTATCGGTTACCTACCAGAAACCTATTGGACTGCGACGATTTTTATTTCTCCGTTCAACAATAAAAACTATGAACAAGATAGCAATGAATATTAAAAAAATACTAATTTATATTATGTATTTCTTAGCCTTTCAATATTACTGAAACTTAAAACATTTTTTTAGTTATTCCTTTATCGTTTACGACTCTAAAAATGAGTTAGACACAAGTGTAATCTCTCTCTTACTGCTTAGGAGTAATAAAATTATGTTTTATGTTATTTATATTATATGTTGCATATTATACAATATAAATTATGAAAGTGATTTGGCGCTTACCTATACATTAAGAAACATTTATTCAAAAACAGAAGCGGCCGAAAAAGTGAATCTAAAATGCATCATGTTGTGTACGCCTTTACTTGCAATCATAGGGGATGTAATTCTCCTACATATATTGGCTACACGACA
>JARUHE010323352.1:0-11298 GCA_031471125.1 Archaeomysis grebnitzkii | reverse complement strand
TTGCGGGCATTAATGTGAAGGAAATGTTAAACTGTTGCACTCAGATGTATGGTTATTGTACAGTTGAATAAGGCTCCATTGTTCGTCTGGTTTGAATAACGAACCTTGGAAAGCTGAGGGCAGTATTTTAAAAATTCTATCACATTAATGCCTGCAAACTAAACTATGGATGTAGCTTTTGTCTCACTGGTGTAATATATATTAGAAAAAGTATTTACTCTAAAGTTTAGTTATTTTGAAAGTTATTAATTTTTTTTGATCTATTGAAGATTGTAATCTCTTTGCAGCTTCAACACAGATGTCTACACTACATTCAAAGATCACACACAATACAATGCACCAGATGTATTATACATTTTATAAAACTCAATACTTTGAAAGTAAATATGGTAAATATAAGTGTGTTTATATAGGCGATACACAATGATGAAACCAGTGAGTATCGTCATCATCATACCATTAAATAGTTCAAGCTTACAAGGAGGTACACAAAATAGATTATAATGATGTAGATAACCCATATTTAAATAAAATTTTAATTTAACTAAAACGTTCATTTAAAATCTAGACATTATAAATATCTTTAAATGTTTTTTATTTACTTGCAAAGGAAGAGGGATTTGTAAGATTAATTTTAGAAAGAGTAACAAAACAGGAAAACTAATTGGGTTTAATGTGAAGAACGTTAATCAGAACAACTTTATTGGAAACAATTATACTATATAGGGTGTCCCAGGAAACGTATTTTTTGACTGGCCACACTAAGACACATGATGTGTGTGCTAGGTCCAAACAATCCAACATAATAGCAAACGTATGATTAACTTTAAAGAAATAACATTTGCTATTAAATGTTGTCTGCAATACAAAAGCATCACAGAAGTGCAAATAATTTAGAAGACAGTTTCTCAATTAAGGGATTTACCAACGTTTTCATACTTCCAGAAACATTTTAAACACACTTTATTTCTTCAAAAACTAATAGTACGTTTGCCATTATGTATTTTAATTTGTTTTCCATTATGTAGGGTTATTTTTTTGCCATTATGTGGGGTTATTTGTTTGCTATTGATTGATGTTATTTGTTTGTCATTATGTATGGTTGGTTATTTGCGACTGAAACAAAAACAAATGTTGGGAAATTATGCAGAGTAGAAAATGTTTTTCGTATTTCAATTCCAAAGGTCAAAAAAAAGTCACAATGGGTGATGAATAGCATTACAGTTTGGTCTATCTTCTCTAAATTATTTATTTATTTATGTGTTATGTGATTAAATGGGAAACATTTAAGTTAAGCTCTTTCCGTTGTTGTGATAGTCTCGTTTGTATATTTATAAAATACGCAGACACAACAAAAAACGGTATACTAATGAATCAAATGGGTAAATAAATATAAGGCAGAACAAAAAACGCACCTAGAGAAATATTTTGTTTACCAAATGTTCGTTTTTTTCACCTTAAGAAAAAGTTTTAAATACACTTGTGGCGGAAATCTATGGTTCACTTGTAATAATGGAACATAGAAATGCTTATTTCAGATGCCGTAAACCACATTTGAAATTTCCCGGCAACTCTTGAAGTACGTCTATGTATCCCTCCTCGGAGGTATGCAGTTCCCTTACGTTAGAAAACTGCAATAACTGCTCTTCAACCGTCCGGTCTAGAGTTAGAAAATGCATTAGCTGCTCTTTAACCGTATTTTAATTAGTGGCGAAAGCACACTATAATATTAAAGGTATTTTAAATGTCTTGCTAACTCTTGAAAGGACATACATGTATCACCCTTAATTTGCTCACTGGCAGTTGCCTTACAGCTGTCGATATGGAAACATGTCTGGTCTAGAGTGGCCACTGGAAACCATTTGAGGAGCAAAGTCAGGTTAGGTTTTATTTGGTGGGTCACAATAGTGCTAAACTTTTCTTAAATACTGAAATATTGAGTGAGTGTGGCGTGCTCCAAATTTATGTGCAAAATATTTTTTTCTTAAAAATTGTGATGTTTTAAACGAATGTGAATGTTAAAATTTCGAGAACTTTATTGTTTATTTGAAATAATTTTGTGTTTGGAACGACTTTTCCAAACTATTTTAGTGTGTTTTAACGAAATTTCAGTAACTTGAGTGCGATGAATTTTAACCTTAATATTCGTTTAAAGCATATCATAATCTTTAGGAAAAAACTATTTTGCGTGTGGAAACATAGTCTTCTGTTGTCCTCGATATTAACCAATAAATGAAAAAAATTATTAATACTATTAATTATTATTATAATAAATAGAGAATAATCATACTGAGCAGCGTCTAAATGGGTAGTCTACTTATTATATGCAGTGTAATGAACATGACTGATTCTCCAACGCCAAACCTAACTTTGTTCTCTGTAAGTTCAAATACTAGTACAAATTAAAGAAGGGCAAGACTAAATCTCAAAATACAAAATTTAACATTAATCTCTCGTATATTAAAATGCTAGTAGCGCCGAAAGGTGTTTTTAATTGCTCTTAAAAATTTAGGTTATGCACGTCAAACTAAATATGTCATGTCAAACTACAATATGGCATTTTAAAACAAATCTAATAACATGTTACTAGTATTATTTGTATGTTGTGTATGCATCGTTTAAAGCATAAACGCTACGCTTGTAAATTATATATTTATTAATTAGAGGGAACAAATGTTTATGATGAATTTGTTTTAAAAAGTGAACTTTAGGAGCTTGGAAATTTCCTATCTTAGACATGGTTAGAAAAGAATTGTGAATCTATTTAGACAGAACATAACCTACTCTCACGTGAGTAAATCAGTAACATAAGCGGACCTTAGAACCTTGAATGCTAGAAAACTAAAAACTTTACAAATGTCCCTACATTGATAGTACTTCCTTGTCAAGTGTTGCTAAAGCTGATTACCATGTCTAAAATAAGAATTTGCCGAGTTATTGTCAGAAAGTAACCCCTGGCTTACACATGACCGCCTCGTAAGGGGTACCATCGTTGTCCTGAGAAGACTGCTGATTGGGCACACGATGATGACTCATGACTTCCTTTTGCGTTCAGGGGTTGATCATCTTACGTCAATGTGCCTCTCGTGCACCTGTGTGATCACTGCTGCTCACTGTTTAACTGACTGCCTGTGCAACATACTCTAGTGAGAGTTAGATTTAATCTAGCCAGCTTCCTCTGGTGAGGATTTTAAATGATAGCAACCCCATAATAATTTTTGTCAGGTTTCTGAAATATATTGGTTTATTTTATTAGCTTTAATCAACATTTATTTTATATCTTGTAACCCATTTTATAATATTAAGTTCTCTTCTGTGTGGGTGTTGAATAGGTCTACTATATAAGATCGAAGAAATTTCGCAACTTCTTAACCGTTGTCGTGCATTTAGGTACATTTTCGTAGCCACTATATAGTTTCTCCGTTGAATACCTTATAGTAGGTCCTGCCGGGGTAAAACGAGGCTACGTATTTTTACAATAACAGCGTATTCAAACAATTAGCTTTCTTTGAAAGTTCTATAAAAAACTACATAAACTCACTTCACTTCACCTCACCTCACCCAATTATCTCGTATGCTCTGAGTGTAAATATATAAATAAGAGGATCTATAAAAAATTTCCTGAAGAAATTGTAAATAATATTACCAAGTCTGTTTTGATACGATGCTATAATAAGACGTACCCATCGTGAAGTTTCACCTCTGCCGTGGTTTTCCCAAAGTGTATTTAATCAATAAACCTGCAGTTATTCCGACTAATGTTTTAAAACATTGCAATAAGGATTTAAAAAATGTTATCGGCATCGCCAGATGTTGGACTATACCATCATATGACGGTGTTTAAACATGCACAACCAAGCTGAGAAAATGATTATGATTAAATAATATATTCAGGTGGTTTAACCCTATAATAACTGTATAAATTAACTCAACTTACACATTAAATATGGATTGTAATGCTACCTGCAATATATTTTAGTTTTTCTGCAACAATTAATCAAGGGTGAAAGGGTTAAAATGGTATTCGTCATTTACAACTGAAACATTATTGTGTGTCATTGGTAATATAATTGCTTTTGCCTTCTTGATTAATTCATTGATTGTATAAGAATATTTTGAGAATGCAAATAACATATATAACATGTAACATTAATTTGTTTCTTATAACATTAGTAACTGTTTACTAAATTAAGTATTTACTAGAGTAATTAATAGTAAATAATTACTTGAACGACCAATACTTGTTCAATTAATAACTATTAACTCAATTAGTAAACATTTACTAAATTAAGAAGTATTAACTAAGATTATATATACTAAATAGATAAGTAAACAATTACAAAGCGAATCAATATTTGTTCACTTCATAAATTATGTCTGACGAGAAATGGTTAACATAGGACGTTTGAGTGCCAATATAAGTATATTTTTGCAAGAGGACAGCATAGAATGATACACAAAGGTATAAAAGATGTTCTATTAAGGCCATAATTACGTAATATATAATATAGTTATTTCTAACGTGGATAAAAAATGTTATCTTTTAACAATAAAAGAGCTATTTCTTGTTAATAAGGGAAATATATTGAGACAATAAAAAGGATTACCTTGTAACATTAAGTGAAATAATTGTCTAATGGTACATGTGAAATAAACATGTTTTGTTTTTTAATGATTTGTTTTTATGTAGCTTGAGAGTTTAATTATTTTTCATGTGTCACTTTATATATTTTCGAGTAACATTTCGAAATAAAAATAGCATGTAATCACTTTTCACTTCATCTTTCGATTGCTTAGTATGAAATGTACAAGATATATGGTACCATAGTTTTTATTTGAACTTTGAAATTTACTTATTTATAACTTCTTCACTTTGTAATACAAGCTCACACACATATAGTTTGCAAGGTTTTATTGATGCATCCTCAACTAATAATTTATTCATGTATTAGATTTACTGTTTAGATTTTGCAATAATTTTTTATATTTGTTGTTTTAACATTGTTTTTCATAAGATGTATAAACAAGAATATTATTTTAAAATTTACTTTTCACAGATGAATATTTTTTTTATCACAAACACAATTAGTATATTTGGCAAAGCCAGTCTTGTTGGTTTAAAATTCATAAAGCTTGTTTTCTTCGGTTTAGCTTGATGTTGTGCAATGTTCTTTTTATATGGTAGTTCACAAATTGAACCTACAAAATGGTTTTTAATATACAGTTCACAAACATTCCATGTGCTTAACCAAGCAATTCTTATTGGTTCAAAATACTGATGCACCTAAATATTGTATTAAACGCTGAAATTGTTAAGTGTTGACCACTAAGAATAGTTTGTTATTGAGATTTATATTTAGTTTCGTACATTCAAATGTTTAAATGGTTTATATGGACCATTTGGCATCAATTAAGTTCTATCGAACAAATTCATAAATTTGAATGTGTTTTTTTTAAATGGGATCTTGTCTGTGTATGTGATCATTGTATGTGATCATATGTTTTCAATAAAGATGAAACTTCAACACCCATAACGTTTCTCACTTTACGGTGAATTTAATCCTATTTGTAAACATACAGTTTGAAACTATACACTCAATTTAAGAAACAAACATAAATATTTTTAATTTGCTTATTTGTGTCAATACTAATGTTTAACAATAAAAAAATAACTTACAGTTGTATATTATAAATAACTATTTATATATTAGAAACTTATTTTTTGGATAGTATAGTTATTACATACATTTAATGTTTAATCAATTGTTGAGGTAATGATTGTTACGCATTTTCAATATGCACCAAACTTAATCCAGTTATTTTATTCAACTAGCTTTAGCAACGAAAATGTTCTCAGATGAAAAAAGTAAGAGAAACTTGTATTTTTATGTAAAATATTTGAACCACCAGACCTTATCCTTAGACAATGTTATTCAGAATTCCGTACAGGTCAATCTACATTCAATAAAAATAGGATAGAATAAAAGTAGAATAAAAAAAATTTAAGAAACGTTTTTGTTGAAACATTTTTTATTCTACTTACCTAACCTGTGAAAATGAAAATATATGTTCGATTAAATTTATAATAATATCAAAAACTGTAATTAGAAAATGTTGTTCACAATTGCATAAAAACCATTTATATACAATAAGACACATTGTTTAATGATATATTTAAAAAAACTCAAGGCTGAGCTATAGAGCAGGAATTTCTTGCACCCACAGTTCAAAAGAAGTATCATACAAATTGTGGTGATTGAGCACTATAACGTAGGCTAAATATGTCAGTCATATATAAACAATTTAATATTCACATCCAATATAATAATCTTAACATAATCATTGATAATCTTTAATAAAGACGTACGCGAGCCAGTCTCTTTCTAACCCTTCTTCCCATCAACCAAGCAGTCAGGCACACACCTACTGTACTTCTAGAGATCTAAATAAAACAGTAGAGTACAAGTATGAATTTAAAGTATCTCTTAAAGTTAATTCTGTAGAACACTGTTTATTATGTATGACACTAACCTATGACTCTCTAGGACTTTAAACAATTGTTATTCGACAAATCCTTACTCTTTTTTAAGAAAAAATTGTTTAAAAAAGGACATGGCAAATAAGTGATAGCATGTTACAAGCACGAAAAAATGATACACACTAAAAGCTGTGTTTGTTTTTTAAAAAATATTCTAAAATTGTTTAATTTTTGTAATACTATTCTATATATTGTAATATGGAACTTTTATTTCATTTGTTTCAAATAACATATCTAAAAACTCTAAAATGTATATTGTTTAGAAATATAAGTTTCTGACAAATCAGTCGTTTAGGCATTCTACCTTAGAATCTCCAATTCTTTCATTTATTTTAAATAAGTTCTATGAACCTTCAAATAAAAATATATGTTATTCATGCATTTTAACGTTCTTATAAAACGTATGTTTTAATAAATAAATACGGACTTCACAAAAAAAAATCATTAGTGTCATCAGTGTAGGATGTTATGTTCTTTATTTTTCATTAAAACAAACTTGTTTGTAAAATAATGTTTTTTTCATTTTTGGAAAAATGGCAAAAATATCCACCGACCCAAGAACAAAAACAACACAATCAGAGGTCTTTTATAAAAGCTTACCAGTTAAAAACATCATTTGTAGCGTTTTGTTGTTCCTTTCGAAAACGATTGCATCTATAAGTTCAAACATGCAAGCACAATGTTGATATTTGCTCACAATCAAATATAATCAAAAACGCTTATTTTAACTCTTCGAACTAATCTGCCTGTAGCTTTTTCATTTTAATTACGTAATCCAACCAGTTATAGCCGGTTCTTAATTGTTTAAGCTTTGTAGGAGTGTCAAGAATTGTTTGTTATAACTTATGTCTTGATGTACTTGTTTCTTGAATCTTTTTTGTTAACAATTAAGACCTCATAATCAATGTATTACTCATGTACATTACTTACAAGATTCCATCAATTTCAAATGTTAAAATAAACATTCTACATATTAGCCAAATATCATAAGAAAGTGTAAGGCCTTTTTATGAAGCAATCTTCAATAGTTAATGTTGCTGGAAGACTATATTAGTTCGAAGAGAGATTTAAACTTGCAGTCAAACAAAAAAATCTATATTGTGTATGTATGTTGAGAAGGAATTAAATATGAATATGTTTTCTATTTAATCAACAAAAATAAGTTGTATAAAATAGTCTAATAAATACATAATAAATAAAAATATGAATATAGTTAATACTGTATTTCATTAAACGCGTATCAAGTTTTTAATCAATCATATATGATACAATTTGATAAAGCCATTATATATTAAACAATAAGATTACAGTTACAAAATGGTTCTCTTTGTATTTTATTATATTTTATTTTTTTAATAATGTATTTTACATTGTTTAATATTTGTATATTGATGGAGCTAATAATGGGGTTAAAATGTATTTATGTTTGTATTATATATAATAAAAAGCTTTTCAAAAACTAAAACAATGTAGTTTATCTTGCATTAAGGCCATTAACCCATTTTATGATCTACATTTCTACAAGGCCAAAAATACATCACAATTAGTAGTATATACAGTTTTTATTAAATGTGATCCAAGCAACACTATCATATTAATATTATAACTTTGTATACTCGATTTTTTTAAACATTTGGTCAACAAATGCTAGTCTATGAGTGAAAAACTCTTCTATTTCCTGAAATTACCACAATATTTGCTAACAGACTGTTGGTTGTTAAATATATATTTATCAACTGTTTGATAACCATTGAGCAACCATTTATCTATCATTTAACAACTAATTAAAAACTGTTTAAATATCATTTAACAATCATTTAATGAACCTTTAATAGCTATTTAACAATCATTTATTGTCATTTAACAATCATTTAATAACTATTTAATTGTCATTTAACCACCATTCAAATACCATTTAAATACCATTGAACAACTACATGACGACCGATCCTTAACCTCGCTGGCGGGCGATGACGAAAGAAAATTTAATGTATGTGAATTAATTTGCTTTGAGATTTTTTTTTTATAGAATTTTTGTTTTGCCTCCATTATGTTTTGAAGTAATTCTATTTTTGCTTTAGGCTGCAATGGCGATGAATGTTCTAGAAATATGGATTGACAAGTACACAATTAAGGTAACCCTCAGTCAAATAACATTGAATGTACCTCTCTTGTGCTATTGTCGATTCATATGTGTATAATTTAACAAATATTTACACAAGTTGTTGCACCAATACATGTATACCACATAAAAAACATGTTTGGGTCCAAGGAATTTTACTTTACAAGTCTTAAACAAAAAAATGAAACATTATGCAGTAATACTTTTTCAAATGTATGCACCTAATAAATCGATCTGTTTTTCTAAGACAAAACAAATTTTTAACACACATAAAATCTTATAAATTTTGTCATGCACAGCTACGTCGATCTAACAACGGTCAAAAAACTTTCCATTTCCATGTTTGTTCATAAAAATATTTTATGTATTCAATAAATATTAATAATTTACTTTTATAGTTTCCTTACTATAATCATAACCAATTTTGTATGTCACTCTTATTTCACTGTTTGAGGTTGGGTAATTCTTGTAGTTTGTTCATATATTGAAAAATATAATATGTTTTTAGTTTTTTTGATTTTAATGGTTAGCTGTCATTATAGCTCGTCGAATATTTCATTGTTATCTTAACAATTTTATATACATTTTGATATTCTAAGAAACTTTTATTTGCTACTAAATAGGTGATAAATGAATGATTAAGGATTTATGAAGGTTTGTTTCAAAATTGGAGGCACACATTAACATGAAAAAAGCGTTAGATTTACGATCTGACTTTTTAGTAATAGTTTAATAAGTATTACACTTGAATCACCGACATTTAACTAGAGATAACATCGTTAAAACTATACCATTACATTTAAATATGCATGTGACAACATTTGTGCTCACTGTGTACCAATTTATACTCAATATGACGACAAATTTACAAGATAAATAATGAATGTCAACCATTCATTGCATTAATAAATGAATGTTTATATCTGTTATGTTGTATTTGACTATATGATACGGTGAAAAGATTACTATGTTTTTATAACATGTTTTGCTTGACTATTCAATATAAGATCCCATTTTATTTTTATAACTTAAACTAGTTTGAAATGTTTTTGTTCGCAAGGCTGATAGACATTATAGCTTCTGTTGAAAAACCACTTACTTAAAAAAAAAAGTTCAACTTGATATTTTTAATATTAAAATTTTGTTCAAGGTTGATTGCGTCTAAATAAAAAGTTAGGCTATGCAGTTTTATTGGGATGTAAACACATTTTTGTTTATTTTAATGTCAAAAACATCCAAATACTACCACTCTTATGTACTTAATACGAACCGAAGCTCAGTACTATGATTATAAAACAATATCAGGTTCACCTTCACACTTCCACACTAAGCAATCATAAATAAGTCACCAAAGAAGCGTTTTTAACCGTATGGTCCTATGATTATTTTCGAAAACATTTAAGGTGTTCACTTTTGATTCGGGTATTTAATACTAATGTAAAAATGCTAGTAATTAATTTTATTTCAGGTTTTTGTACCCATTTAAAAATACATAAATATAAACCAAAATCATGAAAACAAATCTTAATAAGTAGTTTTGACACGCGGATTATAATTACCCAGCAGGATCTTCGTTAGAACTAGCCAGCACCGTTTTCGTACAACTAACCAGTACCAAATTCTTACAATTTGAGCGTCCATATCTCCTTATTTGATTAAAACCATCAACAAGCAAAACATAGACAGATGTTTTATGTTTATAATTGTTTGTAGCGTAACGAACACGAAACCGTTTTAATGTTTGTTTTATTTTAAAATTATCATTGGTTCCAATTTAGAATGTTTGTATAGCGTCACTCATTGCAATTTAAAATGTTTGTATATCGTCACTCATTTTATTTTAAAATGTTTGTATATCGTCACTAACTTCAATTTAAAATGTTTGTATAGCGTCACTCATTGCACTTTAAAATGTTTGTATAGGGTCACTGATTGCAATTTAAAATGTTTGTATGGTGTCACTGATTGCATTTTAAAATGTTTGTATAGCGTCACTAACTTCAATTTAAAATGTTTGTATAGCGTTACGCATTGCACTTTAAAATGTTTGTATAGGGTCACTGATTGCAATTTAAAATGTTTGTATGGCGTCACTCATTGCATTTTAAAATGTTTGTATAAAGTCACCAACTTCAATTTAAAATGTTTGTATAGCGTCACGCATTGCACTTTAAAATGTTTGTATAGGGTCACTGATTGCAATTTAAAATGTTTGTATGGCGTCATTCATTGCATTTTAAAATGTTTGTATAACGTCACTAACTTCAATTTAAAATGTTTGTATAGCGACATAATTCGGGGGGATCAATATTAGTTATATCTCAACCCAAATCAATAAGCTATATCGCAACCCAATTCTTATTGGAGATGGGGAAACAAAATTTAGTTCATTGATTAGTTTAAGACACCTCCCCGAACATTTGGTTTTCTATCATGTAGAAAGGATATTTAAAAAAAGACATTTATTAGATGTTTATTCCCTACATACGACAGAACTAAATAGAACAATACAAAGAACTATTACGGTGGACATAATTTCAACACCTATTCAAATCCAGTACTGGAAAGTTCAACATCCAATGGTCTTTATAAACGTCGTACAAGCTCGGAAATACGGGGGTTACGCTTGGCGATCCAC
>JARUHE010323341.1:0-10831 GCA_031471125.1 Archaeomysis grebnitzkii | reverse complement strand
TATATATATATATATATATATTATGAATATAAAAGGAGGGTTGAAACGAGTATTTAACTTACACTTTCGAGTCATTTATGGACCTGTTTCAAAAAACTGTAACTACAGTATAAGACACAATAAAATTCAAAACATTTATATTTAAAATTGTATTATTCAAAAAAACTTAATAAAATACAACGTATGGCTGAACATAACATATTAAGTTTAAAAGTTAAAACAATATTTTAAATAAGTATTGTTTGCAATGCAAACTTACTCAAGTATTTTATTTTAATAATGATGTTTAATTTGTTTTTTCATGTTCTATTCTTGATGTAATACGAATCATGAGATAAATAGTGTTACCGTAACATTTTATTTTTATTTTTTCATAAAAAGTATCTGTAATAAAATAATGAAAAAAAGATGACTTTTTAATTAAGTAGTTGAACGCAGTGCAGACAAATATTAGCTAGCTACGATGTTCAAATCAATCGGTGGATGTCCATTTAGAGAAGGTTTGTGTTTGTGTATGCATAGCCTAATGTTTCTAAATCTCGAATGTCTGACGTAATGCAAGTTGAATGAAGTTTGAAATTGTTGTGAAAAAAGTGATGTTTATTTGTATTACTATAATCTCTAATTCAAGAAATAGATGGGTTTGAAGTAGGCATGTTTGTTCTACACTTTAGCTGTCTAACAGTGCAGTTAACATATTGGGCACTGCATCCCAAATATATAAACAACGTCAGAGTATATGTGAGTGCCAATTTTATCGTTTTGATTAAGATATGAACCTTTTGATATGAAAATCAATTATAAAATAGAAATACATTTTTTAAATGAGGCCCTCGATGGTGTGTGGCCCTAAGAGAAACTTATTTAACGTACATGTAACTACAGCACCAAAGAATGAAAATTCATGTAAATTTTATTTATTTTCTACAGGTTCGTACACTTTAGAAAATTGGGTTTACTAAGGAGTTTAATAAATATTGAATATAGATGAGTGTTTAATTGTATTTATTGTGCATTGTTTTTCAAAGGTGGTACAGACCTAACCTAGTATTTTTTCTGTATGTCTGTGTTTCAAAAATCTTGTTTATTTTTCTATGGCGGAGCCTATAAATGATTGGTTGTTTATTTCTGTTTAAATTGTAAATTTTATTTGTTGATATTAACTTAGAAATTGTGTAGTTTGGTTTTGGTTGTTGAAAAGTACAAAAGTATCGTCTGCAGTATAAAAGTTTGAATTTATTAGGGCAATTTTCCATCCTTTGTTGTTTGTTTAAACATAGAAACATATTTGCTACTATTGAGGTGATTGGATAATCCATAGTTATGCCATCTGTTTGTTGTTAAATTTATTTTTAGATTAACGGCATGGGTGACTAGTTAGAATTTTTAATAAATGTTTTGTTTGGTTTCAGGTTAAATCTTATAATGTTTAAGTGAGTGATCTAAATAGTTGATTGAGATCAATATATGTAGTTTTTTTCTCGAGTGAAATGGTGGTGCGCATTAATTCGATGTGATAGCTTACCGTATTTATTTGTTTTCTAATTAGGGTTAGTTATTTAAAAAAATATATAGTGTCATTTGATGTATACTAGTTGGAAGTCGGGTGTGTAATTTTTGGAACAAGACATTTGCCTTGTTTATATGTAGGTGTATTGTATATTGCAGAAATTGGTCAAAGAGCAATGCTATTTGTAAAATCTAGATAATCCTTATATAAAACCTGGACTAGAGCCTGCAATGGTGGCGAGATCAAAAGAGTGAAAACTTTTGTTGTTTTTATGTGATTTGATAATTCTGTTGATTTAGTCTTCTATTCCAAGTGTTTGAATTAATAAAGGGTCGATTTGGTCATTCTATTTGAATTAGGATTTATCATTTAAAACAATGTCCACTTTAATAATATTATTATTATTAAGACATAAAAAAAATAATACTTAAAAACATATCAAATATGGAATAATTGAGTAAGTTTGCATTGAAATAACTTCTTAAACTTTTTAGATTCATGTATTATTTTCAACCGTATTTTATACGGTTTTGAAAAAATACAATTTAAATGTATATATATATTCATGTTTTTTTAAATTTATGTGTATTATATTGTATTGTATCTTATATTTAAAATTTAAGAGAGGTCGAAGTTTTACATAAACTGTTCCAAATAATAATGATGAAAAATAAATTGATGATCAAACAACACCAAAAATGAAAATAATAATTCAACAACTAGACATCAATAAATAACTTAACAACAAAATTATTAAATAATAATAATAATACTGAAAATAACAAACAATAATGTTGAGTGAAATGTAAATACAGAAAATAACAAACAATAACTATGGAAATAACAAGTACAAATGATGCAAACTAACTAATTATCGACGAAAAACACTTGCAATGAAAATAGAATAACATTAGTTAAGTAAGTAGACAATTATAATTACTATTACAAAAAAACTATGAAAACATGAAACAAATAATAAAAATCACAAACAAAAATTGTGTTGGATTTCATAGTAATAAAGAAAAACTACATAACTAAGAAAATAAAAAAAAATAATTACGATAGAAAAAGACATTACTTACAAAACAACACCAATAATTTAAACAGTAAACAGTAGTTCAATAACTAAACAAACTAAAGGCCTGATCTCAACCGACTATTTTTAATTCAATTGACTCTTTTGAATTCAAATTGTATCAACATTTTCATAACGTATTAAAACATATCTATATTTTTATTTTTAACGTTGATTCAATGAAATTCGTACCACATTGATAAAACAATGTTTTTGTCTTAATATTTAGGCTATTATAGGTAATGACAAATAATAAGCAAGAACTGTAAATGATAAAATACTTAATGTCATCCTATAGTTTAGATCGATCATGATCGATTCTAGGGTACATACATTTTGATAAAAATAGATTTATTAATGTAATTATAAATAATTGTTATCTTGAAATTAGATTTATCAAGAATATTTCAAAAAAAATATTTTATAAATCTCAAATAGGCTAATACTTTAAATAACAATGTAAAATTTAACTAAAAAGTAGCTAGCAGACATTCAAATTTTATTCAGTATTTATGAGAAATGACAATACAAGAAATTATTTAATAGACATTCGTTTGAAAAAATACTTTGCAAAAAGTTGTAATATAATGAAATAAGTTCCTTTCTAGAATTGTTTTTAAAACAATGCACTAGTATGATAGTTACAACATTTGACATACATAGGCGTTTCATTTTAATCTGAAAATACGGAACTGTTGTCAGTTTGACTTTTGCCGACTGTAGTAGAGTCGACACTGGTTTGATTGGAGTTTCTGATATGTGAAGGTGCGTGCGTGTAAGTGTTAACACTTTCGCATTAAACATTCTATGTCTGAAATATTTACAAATACTTAAGTTTATAAATCCCAAAACAAGGTTTTTATAAGCCTAGATACAAGTGTTTAAAAACAATGATAAATGTTATTTTTTCTAGATGTTGCCAAAATCTGAATTCAAGAATAAATTTAACCTGAAATGTGCATGCATTTTTAGCAACCTTTTAAGTTTGCTACGAGGCCATTTCTCAAATTTTGTTTTTATTTCTTTAAGAAAAAAACTTTTTTGACATCCTGTTTATAAATATCTATACAAACTGTGACATTGTTTTTTTATATAGCTTACCGGTGAAACAATGTGTTTGTTTTAGTTTTAAACAATAAATCATTCATTATAAATGCGTACTGGCTATTTTTAATCATGATCAATTCTGAAAAAGTAAAAGGAAAATGGCGACGCTTTTGTTTTTTGAAATCCAAAACCTGATTTAATTTTTTATTCGAACGTTGATTAGTACTAAAATATACTAAACGTATGGCGAATAATCATGTGCTTTTAAGTCGTTGTGATATGCTTTGAATTTAAAATGTTTTTAAAACACGTAGAAAAGACGCAATTGAATTCAAAAAAGGTAATTAAAAAAGTAGGTCGAGATTATGGTTATAGTTAATGTAACAACAAAAATATAAAACAAGGAAAACAATGAAAAAAAAATATTAATAGAGAAAATAGCAAATAATAAATATGAAATTAACAAGGAATGTTGATTAAAAAATACAGTAATGAAAAAACTACAAACAAAGTAAATAACAAACACTGTTATTATCCAGGAAGTAGACAAAATTAATTAAAATGAAAACAAAAATGTAAAACATACAACAAACATGAACATAAAAAACAATAAGTTGAATAAAAAACAAAACGAAAAAGGTAAAAAATTACTATGAGAATAACAACAAATAAGGACGAAAAATCAATTAATGACGAGAAAACACTAATAATGACAATTTATAACGAACCCCAATTTTGAATAAAATACAAATAATGAAAACATCAAGCAATAACGTTGACCAGGACATAACGTAAATAACGAACAATAACCATGAATATAACATAAGCAATACAAATAACAAACAATAATGTGGAGCAGAACATAAATAAATGAAAACAGTATGCAACAATTATGAATATAATATAAATAATGGAAATAACAAACAATATTGTATAAATAATAAAATAAATCAAACAATAACTATGAATAGAACATAAATAATGAAAATAGCAATGCTGATGACACAACATAAATAATGGAAATATCGAACAATGATGATGAACATACAATTAATACATAACATATCAAAAAATTACTATGAATAAAAAATAAGTAATAAAAGTAATAAAAACAATTATGAGCATAAAGTAAATACATAACAAATCAAACAATAACTATGAGTATAACAAAAATAATAAAAATAACAAACAAGGGTGATAAACATAAAATAAATACATAACATAATAAACAATACTTATGAACAGGACACAAGCAATGACGATAACAAAAAATATTGATGAGCATAAAGTAAATACTAAAACATCAAACAATAACTATGAATATAACACAAATAATGTAAATACAAAACAATGATGATAAACATAAAATAAATACATAATATTACAAGCAATAACTATGAATAGGACACAAACAATAACAATAACAAAAAATGTTGATGTGTTGATGAACATACAGTAAATACATAAAATAGCAAGCAATAGCTTTGCATATAACATAAATAGTAATAATATCAAACAATAACTATGAATATAATATAAATAATAAAAATAACAATTAGGATGAACATTTCATGAATAATGACAATAACACACAACAGCTACGAACATAACATGACAAATGGAAACAAAATAATAATTACCTTAAAAATAAAACATAAATAGGAAGAACATCAAACTCTTACACTGTTTTTTATACAGGCTCCCAGATAACTATTTCCTGAAGTTTCTGTCTGAACATCTTCCCTATCATGACTATGGTATGAGAGCTGTTAGATTTAGAGTGCCTTATGCAAGACTTAATATAATGAAGGCAAGTGCGCTATATAATTTAATTGTTCTGGCGAACTCGGTTCCTGAGCATTTTGTCTCCCCTCAGAGTATATTAGCATTAAAGAGAGTTTTCAGAGCTTCGCTCTTGGAAGTGATATGAATTAATTCATAATATCTTGTTTAGCTTTTAACCACAGACCTGTTAGTTTACACTTGGTGGTCTATAAAATAAAAAAAACTGCATAGAATACAAATAATGAAACTAGCAGTGATGATGAAAATAACATAAATTTTGGAAACTGCGAACCATAACTATACACATAACATACATAATAAAAACATCAAACATTAACTATGAACATAACATATATAATGAAAATAACAAACAAGAACTATGTACATAAAATAAACAATGGAAACATCAAGCAATTAACTACCTTTTGAATACCACATAAATCATGAAAATAATAAACAATAGCTATGACTATAAGATAAATAATGAAATAAAACAAACAGTAACTATGTACATAACATAAATAAGAAATAACGAACAATAAATATAAATATAATAACAATATCAAACAATAACTACTTTATGAATAAAATATAAATAATGAAAATAAGAAAAAATAACTATGCATATATAATATATTTAATTAAAATTCAAATAACAACTATCTAATGAGAACAATATAATTGATACATATAACAAACAATAAGTATGAACATAACATAACTAAGGACAATAACAGACAGTAACTATAAAGATAACATAACTAATGCAAATATTAAACAATAACTATAAACATAACATAAATAATGAAAATATAAAATATTAACAACGAACATAACATAAATAATGAAAATATTGAACAATAACTATGAACATAACATAAATAATGAAAATATTGAACAATAACTACGAACATAACATAAATAATGAAAATATTAAACGATAACTACAAACATAACATATATAATGAAAATATTAAACAATAACTACAAACATAACATAAATGATGAAAATATTGAACAATAACTATGAACATAACATAAATAATGAAAATATTAATCAATAACTACGAACATAACATAAATAATGAAAATGTTGAATAATAACTACGAACATAACATAAATAATGAAAATATTAAACAATAACTATGAACATAACATATATAATGAAAATATTGAACAATAACTATGAAAACAAGCAATAATAATACAACAATAAATCAATATTTGTTACAATGAGACCTTAATTATTAATTTCAATTTATCGCTTGGTGGCACAACAGAAAAAAAACTCGTCGAGTTTCAGAAATTTCAGAAATCTTTTCATCCGCTGAGAATTTCTTCAGATTTTTGATAACGAAGTTCTTCTGAAATTTCAGAAAATTAATTTATGCAGCACAACAATTTGTATTGGACTTTGAACCGTTTGATTACTCAGTCACTTGTTAAGATGTGTTTCTCATGGATGTTTTGTAGTTGCAAACACAATGGTGTTTATTATTTTTCTTTTTTTTTCTTTGAAAGGCTATGTTTGTATTATTTTCGTTTGTTTCTTTTATTTTCATATGTTCTTATTATTTTCCATTGTTTTTATTATTTTCATTTGTTATTATTATTTTCCATTGTTCTCATTATTTTCCATTGTTTTTATTATTTTCATTTGTTTTTATTATTTTCATTTGTTATTATTATTTTCATTTGTTATTATTATTATTATGAATGAGGGTAGCTTCTGATTACTTTTTGTAGTTTGTGTTATTATTTTTTTTATACTTGCAATTATTATTATGTTTATCAATGTTATTATCATTTTCCAATATTTATATTGTCATTAATATTAAAGTTTGTCATTACTGTTTATATAAATTCGTTATTGTTATAAAAGAAAACATAATCATTCATTGTATTTAGACAAGATTATAATTTTCAAATAGGACCAAAAAAAAATGTGTTATCTATTTCACCACCTAAATGTGAAACACGAAACAATGTTATTCTAAAATTAATTTAGGTAATATTTTGAAAAAAAAAAAAATTTTCCTTCCAATTTGGGTTTATCTTTCCCTATATTCATCTTTTATACATTAATGATGTAATATTGCATTACATCTTGCTTTAAGAGTAGTTAGGAAAACTCTGAGGAAGAAGTTCATTAATTACGGAATGTATTTATCAAGATAAAATACTTGACAGAGCTCTTCAACATATTTCAACAGCATAGATAATGAATCATTAACCAAATTTACATACTTCTACATTTTATATAAATTAAACTCGAATTTAATGCACTTATAACCTTCATACATACATACACATACATACACGCCAGTGCGAAAAGTATGTCTAAACCGTCGCTAGGCTTATTAAATTAAGTTTCGATCGTCTCTATCGCCAGCATGTAACTTTGAAAATTCGTCTTCGTCGCCGGGTTATACTTTTGAAAACAAACTGCAGGGACAAGCGTGCCAAAAATTGCTGTTAAAATTCATCAATAGTAAAAATATTACTGAAAAAAAAACATGTAAAATAAAAGTTTTGTAGGGTTAAATGGCATAGGAAGATTCAACCCTCTTAGTTGTCTTATAATAATTGTCTAGCAACTTTATATAGGGTATTGGTATTTTTTGTTCAGCGTTTAGCAACTTTAGTATAATTCTAGTAAGACACGACTGCCATGTGACACATTTTTTGCTAAACAACTTATACTAAAAATACTAGAAGTAAACATACAAACAATATGTCTACATTTCCTTAATATATCTTATTGCAAACTTGTTTATGCTAGAAAAGTGAAAAACACTTCAATCTCAATAACAATCAAGAATTGTTGTACAACTATAAATTACCCTACTCAAAAAAGTTAAAGTTATTCATCAAATCAGGGAATTTCGAGCTCATGGAAAATATGAAAAAGAATCAACCTTCATTTATCTTCATACATATCTTTTGTGGAATGTACATGTATTAGGTAAGTTCTGAATCATTCACGAAATACACGAACACGATTTAAGAAATAACTTATGGCGTAGATAGATAAATTATATATGAACGTGGGTAAGACGTTTATAATTCAATTTAAGAGCACATTCACAGCTTTTCAAAAATTTTTACTATTTAAAAAATGAAAATAGTATTTTTATATAAGGGCTTTTTATAGCCTCTCTAATACCCTCGAATCGCCAATTACGTAACAATTATGATTTATACTTAGGTTAATAAAATTTAATTTTTTGGTAACAAAACTAAAGAAAGTAAAATCACCATAACCTCTGATAAACATAAAGGTAATTTTATTAAACCGTCGATGACTTTATACATTCTATATTCAGCTGTCTGTAATAAAAATCATAAAAGAGTTGAAAGTGTTCATAAATACTTTCAAGTCTCTTATTTTTTGTTACATAAAGATACATAATTGGATCGACAATAGTACAAGTGAGGTAACCCACAATCAATTAACATAGAGCTCACCTCACTAGTGCTACTATCGATCCTTAAAGAGTGTATACAATTTACATAAAGGGTTACACTCTGGTTCATTGCTATTTGATGTTTATTTACAATTTAAACAAAACTGTTATAATAGCATAGTTTTTATGTTTATCAGAGGCTGAGGGGATTTTTACTTTAGTTTGTTTGCATAAAAAATTTAAGGTTAGCAAGAATGTTACAAATAAATGTCCACATATTATTTACAGTATTAACACTTGTCTTCAATACAATTTAATATTTGTTCATTTCAATAACATATTCCTGTTTTTGTATTATTTATTTATGCACTAAACTCTGTTTCTACAGGATCAATGCCATTTACTATCAATACCGCGTTTGCCAAAGAGAAGTATCCACAAAATTTATTATCATTTTGTGATGAGAATTTTGCAATACTTATTGTTGATTTTTATTCACATTTGAATATATTCTACTCAATGAAATATATACATTGTCAGGAACTGTTTCATTTATTGAGCTGTACATGAGTACTGTGTGGTCATGTACCATTACCCAGTAACAATTGGCATATAGGTCTGAGGAAGGTAGGGATAAAACACGGAGTAGCTGTATATTTTTATTTACAGACTCGTTTCTGCAATCAAAACAACTTCATCAATTTACATAAACATTATCGAAACAACAAAACAAAATATTTCTGAACATTAAGAAAACAACAGTAGAAAATGTTTAATAAGATTTTTCATAAATAAATAAGCATTAAACTAACCTTTTCTTTCTTTAGTTTTTCGCAAAACATAATTCAACAGCGTAGACTAAAACCCTTTCAAATTTAATATTATTTCTTTCAAACACGCTGTAAGAAATCAATTCAACCTTATATTTCTACAAATGTTGACACATTCGATATGGTAGGATTCAATATGTGTATAGATACACACTGTATAAATAACAATAAACAATACTTAAAACCAAATGCTAAACACTTTTTGAATTTAAAAAATGTTAACTCCAATGTTTCAATTCTACATACATATTTTAAACTAAAATGATGGATATTTATTTTTCGTCCGAAAAACAGTTCATGCACCGAAGTTCTAAATTGTTAAGAATAATACAATTATGATTATTTCATAATAAAATATATCAAAAGTTTCAACCAGATCTTATAAATAAACACTAAACAAGGTTCAATTTTCAGCTGCTTCCGCAATAACTACACTACAACTTAATGAAATAAACTGAAAACATGTCTAACCAAATACAATTGTGTGTTTTCTTTATTAAAAACAGAAAAACACATTCATATTTCGATTTTCATGTTACAAAGATTAATTTACAGCTCTTGTATCAAAATAATTTTCGCTTTTCAAAAATTCCAAGTGCACCAAATAGCATTACAAGAACCATTTTGAACCTCTACATTTTCGTCTGTTTAGTTTATTTGCACAAATATACAACATTGTTATCAGGTATTTTGGTTAAATATCATGTCCACCATTTAATCCAGTGTTTCTCAACAGGTGGTTCCCGGAACCACTAGGAACCAGTTAGTGGTTCCCGGGACCACCTCATATGGTTCCTCGCTTAAAGACGTCTTATTTAAAATCACAAAGTATAAACAAGTTTTAAATTATGTAAATGTGTTACTAAGATCGCATATTATGCAAAAATGTGCATAAATTTTTACAATAAAGCTTTATTAAGTTATATAAAATTTAAATATAAAAAGAAGCATTGGGATCCCGTTTTCGTTGATACCCTGGTGGGGTTTTGAGAAACTATGACAGCGTTTAGAAAGTAAAAGCCATAGAAGTGAAAAGTGTTTGGATAGTTATTGATAAATAGAGAGTTATTGTAGGTATATTTCATTGAAATTACTATAGATAATTATTAAAATACCGTATTCAATTTTAAAATAACTAATATTAACTGCAAGCATTGCTAAGTTATGACTTAATTT
>JARUHE010323330.1:0-11298 GCA_031471125.1 Archaeomysis grebnitzkii | reverse complement strand
CGGAATAGCTGTCCACGTATGTATAATGTAATATATTATACATACGTGGACAGCTATTCCGAAAATTACCAATAAGGTTTTTCTAAAATACAAGAAAAAAGAACCAATTATTTCACACTGTTTCATAACTATTGTGCCTTTTAAAATTTGTGGAACACGTTAAAGAAAAAGCTCATTATTTGGTGGAGCTACAGTAGTTAAAGTTCAATATTTGGTGGGGCTACAGTAGTTAAAGTTCATTAGTTCATATAGATCAAGTAATTAAAGCTTACTAGATCGTATGCTACAAAAGTTAATTTCATTATCTCGTATACTACAGTAGTTAAAGCTCACTAGCTCGTATAGCTAAAGTATTTAAGGCTCACTAGCTCGTCTGCTGCAATAGTTGAGCTCACTAGCTCGTATACAAAAGTAGTTAAAGCTCACTAGCTCGTATGCTACAATAGTTAAGCTCACTAGCTCGTATACTACAGTAGTTAAGTCTCACTAGCTCATATAGCCAAAGTAGTTAAAGCTCACTGGCTCGTATAGCTAATGTAGTTAAAGCTCACTAGCTCGAATGCTACAGTAGTTAAAACTCACTAGCTCGTATAGATACAGTAGTTGAGCACACTAGCTCGTATGTTACTGTAGTTAAAGCTAACTAGTTTGTATGCTACAGTAGTTAAAAATAATTAGTCATAGTATGATTAAAAACATAACATATTCCTTTATAAACATATTTTTAATCAATGTCATTTAAAAACACATCAATTCTGAACCTGTATTCAATAAAAAAAAATTAATTCCTCGTTGTCATATTTAAAAAATACTAATCACCCTTTTATTAATTAATCTCATTGAAGCATTTTCAAACTGTGCAAGACAACAATAAATCTCAACATGGCAAACCTGTGTTCATTTAAACACTGAATATAAATCACGAACTAATCGCCCCAATGAAGTGGTATTATTATGCGATTATTTAGTACAGATAAAATAAATCAGAATCTGTTTCTTTTTTGTTGCAATCTCTTACAAATTATTTTATTCAATGTAAATAAATAAATGTTTTGAATGAATATAACTTTAATTTATATTATTAAATTTATTTCAATGAATGTTTAGTTTAGAATTCTTTCACAACATAATTGTAAGTGAAAAATACATTTTTAAAGTTTATTAACTATAGTTATGATTTTTTCATATTTAACAATAAATATACGAACTATATTTATTTTATATTTAACAATAAATCTACGAGCTATGTTTATATTTTATATGTCATGTTTTATTTTTTATATTTTATGTTTTATGTTTTATATTTTATGTTTTATATTTTATATTTTATGTTTTATGTTTTATATTTTATATTTTATGTTTTATATTCTGTATTTTATGTTTTATATTTTATATATTATATTTTATATTTTATGTTTTATATTCTGTATTTTATGTTTTATATTTTATATATCATATTTTATTTTTATGTTTTATGTTTTGTTCTTTTTACCCTTCATTTTACAACTTATATTTCATATGATTGGTTTTTGTTTCATATATTACAAATTACATATTTTATTTTTCATATCTTATATTGTATTATATTTTAGGAAAACTTATATTTTGTTACATTGTAAAAATAATTCATATTTCTTAACACTTAAAATGTTTCTTGTAACACCGGTGATACATAAATCTAAAAGCTTAATCCATCTTATGTTACACCAGTGATAAAAATTAAATTGATTTTGATTTTGATTACTTTATACAGGTAACTAGTTACCTGTATAAAGTAATCAAAAACAAAACTAACTTAATTTGTATCACAGGTGTAACATAAAATGGAGTAAGCTTTTAGATTTATGTATCACCGGTGTTACAAGAAACGGTTAAAGTGTTAAATTTCAATAAGTTAACATAGAGATGCAAGAGATGCAAGAGATGCAACGTGCGAAATAAAACACATAAAGGATGTATTAATTTATTGAAAAATCTTAATGCGAATTAATAACAGCTTTGCTCACATTATTTAGTTATCCTTAATTTTTAATTAGGGTAATGCGACGTTTTTTATTGTAGTAATAATAATAATAATAATAATAGTTCATATAATAATAACAATAACTCACATAATAACAATGATAATAATATCAATAATAACAATAGCAAAAATAATAACAGTAATAATAATAATAATAATAATAATAATAATAATAATAATAATAATAACAATAATAATAATAATAATGATAATAATACAATAACTATAATAATAATAATACAATTGCTATAATAATGATAATAATGATACAATTGCTATAACAATAATAAAAATAATAATAACAAAATTGTTATAATAATGATAATAATAATACAATTGATATAACAATAATAATAATAATAATAACAAAATTGCTATAATTATGATAATAATAATACAATTGCTATAACAATAATAATAATAATAATAACAAAATTGCTATAATAATGATAATAATAATACAATTGCTATAACAATAATAATAAAAATAACAAAATTGTTATAATAATGATAATAATAATACAATTGCTATAACAATAATAAAAATAATAATAACAAAATTGCTATAATAATAATAATAATAATACAATTGCTATAACAATAATAAAAATAATAATAACAAAATTGCTATAATAATGATAATAAGAATACAATTGCTATAACAATAATAATAATAATAATAATAAAATTGCTATAATAATAATAATAATAATAACAATAATAATTATAATGTAAAAAGTAATACAGATGTACATATGATAAAGATTCTTATGATGAAAATAATGATAATGCTAATGATACAAAATGTTAATAATGATATTAATTTGAGGCCTAGTATGTTGTTATTAATATTTAAATAAATATTAATACTAGTATTGATGTTAATGATAATATTAAAATGGATATTAATAATAACATTAATATCAAAATTAATATTAATATTAGTATTAATGTTAATAATAATATTAAAATGGATATTAATAATAATATTAATAATAAAATGAATATTAATAATAATATTAAAATTAATATTAATATTTAAATAAATATTAATACTAGTATTAATGTTGAAATAATATTAATGTTAATAATAATATTAATGTTAATAATAATATTAATGTTAATAACAATATTAATGTTAATAATAATATGATTGTTAATAATAATATTAAAATATATACCTATTAATAATAATATTAATATTAAAACGAATAATAATAATAACAAAAGAAACAATAACACTAATAATAATAACAGTTATATTAATACTAGTATTAATGTTAATATTAACATTAAAATCGATATTAATAATAATATTAATATTAAAATGAATATTTATAATAACAAAAAGAAACATAACACTAATAATAATAACAGTAATATTAACAAAGTCATTTTGTAGTACCCAACATACCTGTCGTCTAGGCTACAATTACAGTTGATGTCATTATTGTATATCGTAAGCTTGCGAAGCTATTTTTATGTTATCATGTTATTATTATTATGTTATCATTGTATTATTATTATTATTATTATTGTTATTATGTTATTATTATGTTATTATGTTAATATTATGTTATTATTTTGTTATTATATTATTATGTTATTATTGTGTTATTATTATGCATTATTATTATGTTATTATTATGAATTATTATTATTATTATTATTATGTTATTATTATTTTATTATTATATTATTATGTTAATAATGTGTTATTAATATGTTATCATTATATTATTGTTATTATTATTAATATTATGTTATTATGTTATTATTATGTTATTTTTATGTATTATTATTATGATATCATTGCATTATTATTATTATTATTATTATTATTGTTATTATGTTATTATGTTATTATGTTATTATGTTATTATTATGTTATTATTATGCATTATTATTATGTTATTATGTTATTATTATGTTACTATTATGTATTATTATTATTATTATTTTTATCATTGCATTATTATTATTCTAATGTCTGTTGTTACAAGTGGACTGTTTTTTGTGAACCAAATTACAAGGTAAAAAGTGGCGCACTGGTTATTATATAAATACTGTAAATGGCCGACAAGGCTCCAGGGTTCGATACTTGTCAATCAAACCAAGTGACCATTTTGTAAGGTTCTAATCTAATGCTCGGCAAAGTGTCACACTTCAGTACCTAACCTACACCTAACTTAATCTGTATTTTCTGGATATTTTATAATGTAATCAAAGATGTTATGGACTGCACGTTTCTTGTGGACGGCGGAGGGTGGAATGGACTTTTAAATTTTCGGTTTTAATCACGTCAACTTTTTTTTTGATTTTTAACATTGGTAACGTTTTTTTTTGTATTTTTCAACATTGATAACGTTTTTTTTGTATTTTTTAACATTGATAACGTTTTTTTTTATTTTTTAACATTGATAACGATTTTTTTTGTTTTTTAACATTGGTAACGTTTTGTTGTATTTTTTAATATTGATAACGTTTTATTTGTATTTTTTAACATTGATAACGTTTTTTTTTGTTTTTTTTAACATTGATAACGTTTTTTTGTTGAATTTTTCAACATTGATAACGTTTTTTTTATATTTTAGTTTTCAATCATACTTAACTTTTTTTTTATTTAATACCAATAATTATTTTTATATTATTTTCGCGTTTTTCAACTTCTTTCCAAATGTTGTATTTAATATTTTTTTGCATTTGTTATTCATTTTATATTTTTGGTTCCTAATAGTTTAATAAATAGTTTAATAAATAGTTTGATAAATAGTTTAATAAATAGTTTAAAAAATAGTTTAAGAAATAGTTTAAGAAATAGTTTAAGAAATAGTTTAATAAATAGTTTAATAAATTATTTTGTCTTATTATGTTATACTACTTCTGCTGTTACTATTATTACTATTTTCAATATTGCTTTACTTCTATTAATGTTTTAACCATTAAAAGTACCTACACCACGAGCAAGAGAACAGCAAACACAACTAAAAGCTCGACGGCAAAAATAACATCAATAACAACAACAATAACAACAACAACAACAACAACAACAATAACAATAACAACAACAACAACAACAACAACAACAACAACAACAACAACAACAACAACAACAACAACAACAACAACAATAACAACAACAACAACAACAACAACAACAACAACAATAACAACAACAATAACAATAACAACAACAACACGAATAAAGCCAATGATAAAACAACAGCTAAAAAACAAATAAACAAACCAACTATTCCTCTAATTATTCGTCACTCGATAAATTTCAACCAACGATTCCTAAGATGAAACATTTGCTCCAATTTTCCAGAGAAACTCCGCGTTTATTTTCAATTCTTTGGCGGCCATTTTGAATGTATGATTTGTGACAAAATATACACATTAACTGGAAACAATTTGCCTAATTTGGGTACAGTGTTAAACATACGTAATGATTACGTCGGTTTTTGTGGATACAGTCCACCATCGGCCATACCAGCTTCGAAGTACAATACTTTATACACTTTACATTCATGTGTATAATTATTATATGGATCGGTAATAGCACAGCTGAGGCAAGCTCTATGTTACTTGCATGCTGTTTACATCACTTGTGCTTTTGTTGACCTAGATATATATATATGTACAGTTTGTATACACATATATATATGCAAGTCTGATTTAATAAAATGTGACTTCGTTTGACGACAATTTTGAATTTTAGTCTCTCAAGACATCTATACTTCATCTTAACATCATTTTTACAGGTTTTTAAGAAGATGTAAGAAAACCATTTTTGTGTTATACATTTTATTTTCCACGAACTTTCATTCATTGCTTTGACTATTATCGACTGTTTATAATTAAACATGGGCAGATGACACGATTTAACCTTACGTTGCGTCGTAAAAACTAGTTACAATTTTATATAGTACATGTTTGTTGTATTATGAAATATGTTAATTTACAAAAAATACAAATTATGTGAAAATGCATATAAATAGTTATAACATAAAACAATATAAGAGAGAGAGAGAGAGAAAGAGAGTTATAAATATATATATAATATGTATATGTACAGTATATATATATATATATATCAACTTGTTTTGTCACAATTCGGTGTTGCATAATCCATGTATATTGGTGAACGTAATCTGAACGTCGTACCAAAAATATTCAAAGCACAATAATCCTTCAAATAAATAAATTGAAATAATTATTATTTATTTAATCTTAATAATCAGCTGAGACGGTCTTGACAAAGTTAAATTCGAGCGTCGTTCAATAAGTTTTAATTGGAAAATTATATTTGAAAGTTTCTTTAATAATTTGTTTTTATAAACTTCGTCCATTTGTTAAACTTTAATTCTTGAAGTTCAATCATTGTTTCAATCTCAACCTATTGACAAGAAAGTGATTGGCTTTTGTATGTTCAATCAGTCAATATTTTAACTCAAGGGAATATGTTTGTGTAATCATATTGATTGGTTGTAAGAATATTTTTGTTTTGCGTTTTCTTAATGATAGCTTACATGGTGCTAATATTTCTAAAATATAAACTCTATATCCATACAAAGAATAATATATGTTTTTTCATATATACATTTTTATCTGGTGTTATACTACCATTATAGCTTTTATTACAAAAACCTGCAAATAATAACAATATTCATTTTTGTAAACGTTTTTATATAAACCTTAATGACACATTAATATTTCATGAAAACTCGAACACAATCATCAATAAAAATATAATTATTTAAATTGCAATCAGGAATATCAAACTATAAAGCTGAGACCTATGGGCTTCAAAGCTTAATTGCTTCAACACTTAAACTTACTATTTCAAAATAAGTTTCATCCCAGATTCATAAAAATATGTTTTTCAAGATCATAGTAAAAACTATTTTCTCAAAATTTAGAATTATTTTCATATTCAAAAGTTCGAAATGGATGGAATTACATTAATAATGAAATATTGTGGATCACTGTGAAGCTGAATATTCCTTATGTTGCGACATTTGTTTTGTTGTTGTGGTTATTATCGTCGTGTTTGCTCGACTATTTTGTGGAGACTTTTTCTTGAACGGGAAGCAAAGGCCATTCAAAATATTAATATATATTTAATTTTCTATTATATATTTTTATAATTTGTTATTAGAGATGATTTAGATTTTATTATATTATATCAAGAAGGCTCTTGCCAACTAAATTATATATAAGTCATACAAAAAATGTTATTTAATTATAGATTATTAATAGAAGATAAGACTAGAGGAAGCAAATCAAACTCGTGTGTTTAGTAAAAGTTGTTGACAATTAGTAGATTTTCGTTTTATTCTCCGTGAACATTCATTTATACATACACACATTCACACAGATGCCCATGCACACACATACACACACATACACACATTCACACAGATGCCCATGCACACACATACACACACATACACACACACATACATATAGATAAACCATATTGTATATAATAATTATTCACGTGAATTGACCAAAACATCAAAGGGTTATGCATTAATATAGAATAATCAATAAGTTAATTAATTACATTAATGTTGGGTCCGAATAATGAATACAAATATTTTACAGTCTGTCCAACCTTTTTTTCTGGAACGCCGACTTTTTTCTTTAGAGATGATTAAGTATATAACATAAACCATGTCAGCAATTTCTAAGTTGTTGTAAGCAATTTAATATTATAATACATGAGTTGCTAAAATGTATTCAATCAACATTTATTCATACTAAAGGTTTTAATGGGTTAATTTAGTTGTTTATTATCCATTATGATTAATTGATCAAGCAAACCAACGAAAACCATTTAATAAAATTACCCATAATTCAATGTGCCACTTCAGATGACCCGATAACAAAAATATTATGATAATATTCCTGAGTGCTTTTGTCATCGAAAATGTTTAATAATGTTGTTTTTACCTTGTTAGATGTTGAAAATAAGGTTTTATTTATATGATACAGAAATGTGAATTTTATGTATTTTTTTATTGAATTTATTATAGCTTATCTATTGTAAACCTTGTTTCGACGATTAAAATAATAGTCATTGTTTTTATGAGTATACTGAAGCATTAAATTTAATTTATACAAAATAAAATTATATTGTAATATCGTTTTTATATTTGTTCTTGACAGTTTTATTTGGTCTGTTGTAGAAATTTGATTTAAATAATATTTTCACCTTTTTTCACAGAACAGCTTCAGTCCTGTATAATTCTAGATATGCGTATGTTAGAACACTTTTCGCAATAAGAAGTACAATCTTGCACCTATATCAAATGTTTGAACTATCTCTTGGCACATTATTTGATATTAAATTTAACATTTGTTATTTATAGCTATAATAATAGAACTAAAGCAAACAGTTTTCAAAATTAATAATCAGTAAATCATAAGTATTAAATTCCTTACCGGCAAGTAAATTTAGAATCCAAAAATACTTCCGAATATGCAGAGAAATTTAACTTTTTACATAATTTATCACCCTTAACTTCAGATATGAAAAAGTGCAAATAATTATTTCCTTATGTAGCAATAAGTCATCATTTTTAAGACTTATGCATCAGCAACAAAGTTACCTAAATCGTTCTTTCATAAGCTAAATGAAAAACGAGTCCAGTGTTTGTTTTCGTTGCAGAAAAACTGTACACAAAGTTATTTATTAGTTTTGTAAGAAAATAAAACGGTGGAGTTTTTGAGAAAAAAATTGGGAACTTTGTGATGTTTATTCGCATCTGTGTCTACATAATTAATAAAAGTTTCTTCAAAGTCTTACTAATTTATCCACTTTGCCGAAATATGGAGGAACTCACAAAAACTTTTCGGTTATTTGAATAAATGAAAATCTTTGTTTACTTCAGAACTAATATTTGAACTTTGTACAACAAAAAGTGTTTTATTTTGTTCAGTTTTTTTAATAATTGTTATAATATGTAAAGATATTTAAAGGTTGAATTGTTTTACAAATTAATTTATTTATTATACTGATGTTTGCCAAGCCTAGTACATAATGAAACCTTACATGTTTACATCGGTGATATCTAACATAAATCTGCAATCAACAAGTTCAACAGTTAAATATTTAGAAAGAAACATTTAAGAAATGTTTTTCGTAATGCATACGTCTTTCGTTTATGTTAAATAATTAATCATTGCTCGGAAATAGAAAATAAAGAAATGTTTAGTCTATTTTTGAAAAAAAATAAAAGTGCAGTGCGTTACGTCTCCACTGAAAAAAAATATATAAAATGAACAATAATATACTCAGAGAATATATATATATATATATTTAATGAAGTTTTGAGATATTTTACATGGTATTCATTTTTAATCTTTCTTATATGAGCTTTTTCAATAAGACGGGTAATAGTTTTAACATTATTATCAAATTTATTTAATATATTTACAAACATGTTTAATTGCAATCTAGATTTCGCTACGACACTAGCTCTTCAGGCATTTGTTGTTTATTTATTTTGTATAAGTTTAAGTATTATGTTTTGTAGTTATTCTACGGCTTAATTTCTTGTTACATTTTTCAATTTTTCTGATTAAAACACGAGTTGTTAGCTCAACTTCAGATAATAACTTACCATATAACATGTTTCGTTTTATAAACTAAACAACATTGTTATGTCAACGTAAGTTTCGTTCACTTCAATGAACTTATCAAGGCTAATTTATCAACTTAATTATTACATGGTTTTATATATTATATATCACATATATAATTATATATATATATATTATATATATATCACATATATAATTATAGATAAACATTTAATAATTTAAAATTTAATTATTTGTCTTGTACTAGATCTAGTCTGAATCGGGCTTCTAGTTTTATTTTATCTTTAATTTTATGTTGCTGGTTTTTAATAGCTTTGTTGACTCTTTCAAGCATTTTGTTGAATTTGTTTATTCGAAGTCTATAATCCAAAGTTGAATTTTGTATCGGAGTAGAACATCCGTCATTACCCAGTGGGCAACCAACGTTGTTTCAACCATTGCTTGAGAGTTGAACTGAGGTTTGTTAAACAACAAACCTAATATAAACGGTGTTTAAACGTTGCATTTTGCAAAAACTTTGTCATTGGAATTAGTATTGAAGAAACGTTATCAAAACTTTATACTCTAACGAACTTCTATACAACGTTGTATAAACATTTTTAAAACAACGCTGTTTCAATTTTAACGTTTGTTGATCTATAGTTACATAAACAACGTTAATGAAACGTTGAGTACAGGTTTGTTGTGGAATAATTGTACACAGACGTTTCATAAACGTTAAATAATGGTTGGTTGAAACAAGTTGTTTTAAAAACGTTCATATAACGTTGTATTGAAGTTGGTTACAGTAACCAACATTGTGGTTATAATGTTTAAACAACGTTATCAGATGTTGGTACAACGTTGGCTTCAATACTAATTCAAATGACAAAGGTTTTGCAAAATACAATTTTGTATAAATGTTAGAAGATTTTAAAACAATGTTGTAATAACGTTGTGACAACATTAAAATGCCCATTGGGGCTATACTGTTTTTGTTTATTTGCGACGTGTTACAATAATTTTCTATTATCTTTCTCAAGCATTTATTGGTTAAATTTTAGATTTAAGATACATTTTATTTTTTAATGTTTTTTTTTTAATTTGTTGATCGTGGAAGAAGATCTCTTTTGTGACAATGCAAATTTAGAATAATTTATTTACACTAATTTGTTTCTAGCGTTGATGAGTGTTGGACTTTATTTACTCTGTTCGCGAACAATGTTAGTTGTCTTAAGAAACAATCTGATTGTTTGTTAATGCTTGGTATATATTTTAGAATTGATAAAGCTTCGTAAATTGACAATTTGTTTTTATTGTTTTCATTAGAATTTTGACATTTTGTTCTAACTCTTCTCTTGTAATATTGGTTGTATGATGTTGGTTATTGCACCATTATCCTTATGTTCTGTTAAGCGACGACTTGAATTATTTGTAGTATATCCTATGTATGTAGGATTTAGTACATTACATTACCCAAAGGATATTTAATCTCATAGACCACATTACTTTGTTTAAGTTTGTTATATTCTTGAAATTATTTTTTATAATAAAATTTGACACTTTTTTACTTCTATAATAAATGTTTAGTTTTACAACCTGAAATCAAAATTTTGGTTAGGAAAATTGAAAAATGCTTAAAAAAGAAAGGAAGTTTGAGATCAACAATACCATTTAATAGTACT
>JARUHE010323319.1:0-11299 GCA_031471125.1 Archaeomysis grebnitzkii | reverse complement strand
ACCAGATGCTGTTGGCAACAGCGCTCTTTGCCATTGTAGCTAATGTGCTGTATAATATTCTATGATAATAAAAAAAACAAATAAAAGATATGTGCATTAGGAATGATATATCTTGTATAATGTTTTTTAAAACTTGAATTTATTTATATAACTACATTTTTATAGTGCTTATGAACTTGTAAATTTTTCAAAAGTTTTTATTTTTAGTTTGAGCAATGATCATTTAAAACAAATTTAGTAATGACATACATTTTTATGGTGTTTGTGAACTTTAATTTATGTTAAATGATCATTGTTCTAAGATAAAAAATAAAAAGAATGTTTAGTCTACTTTTGAAAAAAACCGCAATTGTATCAACATCATGAAAGTGCAGTTATCTCAATAAATTCAAGTTTGAGAATTTTTTTTATATAAGTTATATGCTTAAACAACAACAATAGTTTATAGTGGTGCCTTATTACGTCTCCACTAAACTAATAATACATGAACCGAATCGTTCAAATTTCTTGCAACCATTCATTCCATAACTTGAAAAAATTATTTATTTTTTTGGGAACATCATTTAATCAAAAATTTACCTTAGAGACTATTCATTGTATACTTAATTTACAATCCATAGATGCATAAATAAAACCAAAATATGAAAGAATTTTTTTTTATTATCTCCCCTTCAGAAATGTCAATCAAAAAGGTTGATACAAAGTGGAAAAAAATCTTTAAAAAAAATTACCTTAGAGACTAATTATATATACCTAATTTTCAATCCATTGCTGAATAAATTAAACCAAAATATGAAAATTGCTAAAAAAAATGAAAGTTAATTCAATTAAAAAATATAGATAAAAATATTAAAATGAAATAAAAATACCTATTAATATATTAAAACCAATCTCAAACCTATATGAAATTAAATTTTAAAAGTATATCTATATATAAGGATTTCAGTCATTGTCTAGCAATACAACTATTGGATTGCTATACTTATGCAGAGCTTTGCTATGCATGCTCGACAAAAAATCACAAGTTTATAGACATCATAAAAATGTAGTTTTCATTAAATTCAAGTTTTATAAAAACTATTCAAATACACAAATCCCTATCAACAACAATGATCAAGAGTTACTCATAGAGCTGTGCCTTACGTCTTTGGTAAAAAATTTCTAGTTTATATTTTCTTTAAAAAAAGATGTTTTTTAATTCTAATGAACTTTGGAAATATTTTGTTGTTTTTACACAATACGAATGTTTTTAATAAACGTTATATATAATGATCTAAATAATCACCTTGCTTAAATAAAAAAGTGATATAATATTTTCTGGAACAGCTCAGAACAAATAAATCCCCACAAAATTGTTCCCGAATCCCACCCCTCACCAAACTGCAAATAATATTTATCTACACTTTGTATAGGTGTACTTCACATAACAGTCGGTTATCTATGGCTAGTTATGATCTTTGGTAGCCATCCTACTATATTTTTAGCAACACCGTAATACACCGCTTTGCAAGTTACTCTAGATTGTTGTTGTTAGTTATTTGTAGACTTGCTAAATTTCCAAAGGAGACTAGACATTTGTAATTTTCTATTTTTAGAGCATAATTGAAAAGTATATGTTCAATAATTACGTTTCTATATGGACTTGTTAAAGTCAATGCAATGATTTGTAGATGTCTCCGCTATAAACCCATAGGGTTTGATTATATATTAGTTAGTACAATTAATCTGCCATCTAGGTTTTTGACTTATACTGAAACCATTTGTTAGAGCTGCAGTTGATGGATGCCCTGTTATAGCCAATTTTTTAAATTTCAGTTTTTCATTAGATGTAATAGTTTTATACTTCCATTTAAATGTAAGATGTGGTGAAAAATATTTTGAGACATTGATAATTTGAAATAAAAATAAATTTATATATTGAGAAGATAATTGTTCTAATAATTATTATTGTCACCAATGAAGTGGTATGCAGCACCTGCCTGGGAATACGATCAAAGTGTTCCTCCACCCGAGCCTTAAAGAAGAAAATGTTTCGCCTTTTCATTCATCATTTTAAAAGTTTTTTTTTGTAATTTATTGTTTATTTATTTCCCTCCTTAGAAGTATTGAATTAATATTCAGATATGGATTAACTAAAATGGTTGATTTTGACAAGAAATTGTTTCACTTATGTTTGATAATGCCCTATGTACAATCCCTTCTAATCAATTAATATTTTCTTGTTGGTGACAAAATCCCAAGTTATTTGTGATAAAATTTTAACTAATTGGCATTATATATCACAGCATACTATTTATCTATACTTTGTTTTTTCAAAGATACATTTATACATTGCTTAGTTGACCCCAATAATAATTTAAAGTGCAAAGCCCTAATGCAGCTTGTAGCTGTAGAACATTTCCAGGCTGGCTTCTCTTCTGGTCACCTATGCTGCTCATTTAGCCCAGACTTCCATTATGCACAAAGCACAACTACATAGTGCTTAAAGTGCTGTCCTGGTGCTTAACCCTCGTATGAATTAATCTACCCATAGTTTTCAGAGAGTATGATGTCTTCCTGCAGGTGTGGTCTGAACTTACCCACAGCTGAATATTTTTCTTTCATTATGTAAAATTGTGATTCCTACAGTGAACTTTAATGCAAACATTTTTATCTTGAAGTTTGAATACAATTCTCTCCACTTTTTATTTTGATGGTTAAAAACACTTTATTCTATCCGAAACTTGTCTTTCTTTTAACTAATGAGTGAATTTGTCCCAACTTACCACCATCGATGAAGGTTTTGACAATTAGATTCAAGTTAAACCTAGTTTTTTTTACAGTTTCCTTTTTACTAATATGGTATAATAATTCTACTTGAAATGAAGAAATGTAAAATCCCTAAACAGTACCAATAATTTAAATTATTAAACTATTGCATGGTTGTGTATTTACCTCCTTAATTAGTTTTGTTAATATCTTTTTTATTTTTACCCAATTTATATTTGAATTTCAAATTTAAATACTTTTATTTATGTATAAAACAATAACTGTTTTGTTGTTGATGCTATGAGGATTATGCGAATTTACCAATTAAATAAACAGAAAAAACAAGTTCACAGCTGGAAGGCTACAAATATAATTAATTTCATAGTAAAATTTGTATTGCTAAAAGGCATAAAAGTTTTTTTTTTATCTAAAAAAGTATATTTTTAAGTTTTTACGAATATTTTGTTTTTATTTCATGTTCAGTTGTTCATTTCAATATTGTGCTGTTATTGAACAAAATAGAAGCATAATTAATAGGCTTCACTAACCACTGACTTGTCTATGATAATGTTCTTTAAGACTTTATTGTCCATGAACATTTCTTGATAAAGTAACTCTAGTTTTTCCTCCATAAGTAAGCAAAACATGTATTGGTTTAGTTTTGTATAAAGATATTCGTTAACTAGCATTTTGTGATCTAATAATTTGATTGAATTTATTTCAGTTTTGAAGGTCGAGAAATGATGGAATTTTATGCAACATTACCAAAGGCTCAACAAAGTTGTTTCAAGAATAAAATGTTTTTACAAAAAGATGTAAATATGTGTTTTATTTTTTACTATTAAATGTTTTGTAATTATTTACATCACACTCGTATGCAAACAATAAGTAGGAATATTATTTAGTCTGTTAAAAATTATTATGTCCCATGCAAACTGTTTCAATGATTAAAATGCAACATTGTTCTTGTGGTTCCCAAATAATGATGGAACGTTGTTTATGCCTTGTTTTGTTGGCTCTTCTGATGCAATGAACAATATAATATGTTGATGCTTGCTTTGTAAATATTTTTTCATATAATTTTTATGAAAGGTTTTGTATTATATTTTTATTTATATTTGCCAAGGTTTTATTTCTCTTGTGTTTGAAATAGCTCATGTAAAGGGTTTCAAGACTTTTATGCATTTGTTTTGTTCGAAATGAAAATTTTATCTTATGATAAAATTGTTATATGTTTTCAAGCACATTGGATTTGTAATGCATTTGGTAGAGATGTTCATTTGTTTCTACAAAATAGCAGTAAGTTTCAACATTATTTTAAAAACATCTTTTGAATTTTTCATTTTGAAATGATTGTCATTTGATACTTTTTATTTTTTCTTTTCATTTGAATAGACAAACAATGAATTCGAATCTAAAGATTTATGCCACTGTCTAGACTTTAACAATATTTATGAATACTCAAGAATTCAGTGCCAGACATGGACCCATTTGCTTATGTATTCAATCATTCAAGACCCAGCAGCATTCAAACCTCAAGGTATAATGCTTCTTAGATATATTCTATTAGTTTTTGCTAAACTTCTATGTTGGATTAAACTTGAATTAATGATTAGCTAAAGTTGATCTTTCAAGTCTAAACTTTATATTTTAGTTGTATAACATTTCAATGGCAAACATTTCAATATAATATGTATCAAAAGTGTTAATGTTTACAAAAATAAAATTAAGCTTCCCAGATGCTATTTTGTAAAAGAATTGAATGAAAATCTACATCAAGTGTTACTGTTCATTATAGCTATAAACTCCTTGACTATAATCCTTTAATGATGGGTAACAACAATTTATTCAGTACAACATCAGTGGTGCCACCAAAACTACAACCTACTCAATTGGAATTTTTCCCAATATTCTTACTCGGCCTTGCTGCAGAAAAAGTGTACCCCCAGTTGGTGACCCATCCTTAAAGGATTTAGGTGGTTGCCACATAAAATTGCTTTTTTTGTTGGAGACTTCAAGCTCTTCGATTTTGTTATTACATAATGGATAACAAAACTGAAGCTAATCAAACTCATGCTAGTTACTCTTTTAAGATCTTTAAAATATATGTTTATTATTGTTACAATCTCGAGTTTCATAGTTCAACTCGAACAAACTATTTTTATAGGCATATTTTAAAGCATACTGTCTGTTAAGTTTGTGTAATGAATAATAATTCTTTCCAATATTCCTACTCAACCCTGTTGCAGAAATAGTGTATGCCTAGTTGGTTACCCATACCTAAAGGGTTATTGCAATTGCCACAAAAAGTTAACATGCATATTATTTTTTGTTTTTGGTTAAGAAATTCTTCAATTTTGTTATTGTGTGATGCATAACAAAATTGAAAAAAATTGAAGCTCGTCAAACTCATGCTAGTTACTCTTAAGATGTTTAAAAGGTTTTTTTTTTATTTTTGTTACATTCTAGTTTCATTATTCAACTCGTAACAATCCATTTTTATAGGAATATTATTTTTTAACATTGGTGATTTGTTTATATTCTTATATATCATAAATATTTTAAAGCAAATTATCTTGCACATTTGTGTAATGAATAATAAATGGAAAACTACAGATTTTGTATATAAGAACTTCCATTTGTTTTGATTATGTGATTTTTTGAAATAAAAATGTTATTAATTTTCTTTCATTAATCTTTAATTGATTTTCATTTAATCCTGGAGGGAGCAAACTAGAACTTTCCTGTCATGCCCCTGTTATGCTCTTTACTTAGCCCTCATTTATTTGAAGAGTAACAGATTTCTGGATCGCATTCTCATTTGCAGTTTCCTGGGCGAAATCGAAAAGGCAAAGAGGGGCTAGAAAGCAAAATAAGTGAATAGAGAACAGATGGAAAAAATACTATGAAGGTATACTTATGAGGCAAGGGTAATCGACCAATTGGAAATGTTATCTTCTATTGAACGGACAGATGTGGACCCTTTTGAACAAATCACTCGACACAAAATTTCAATTGTGTGTCAAGAACTATATATCTACAGCACCCAGTAGCATTCTGGTCGACTGACCAGATCCTTGTCTCAGGAGTGATTTGCGTTACACATTAAAAAAAAATGATTTACCTTGAATTTAACAGAATGCATTTGGACGATCCACATAAAATAATTGATGGCTACAGAGAACACCAAAAACCTCGGCTGATGTTATGTAAACATGGTCCATGTAGTGGTGAGGAGGAACGTATGCACCCAGGACACTGAATGTTTCCACTGTTGCGGCCATTACCTGCTGAATAATTGGAACTGCTCTATTTACAAATCTAAGTAAGATGTTTTTATGACAGCTTGAATGCACAGAATTGATATACTGTTGTCATACAAAATGTATGCGAATGTCACCCACTCCTATCCCCCTTTCAAACAATCCACAAGATAGATCACAGATTACTGCTGCTAATGTTTCCACTGGCAAACCGGTATCTTGCAAGCCTTCCTTACCTGTCTGTACAAACACTCCAAATGCCCTCCATGTCACTGTCGCATATAGTTTTCACCCATTGGCAGAAGGTGACTTCTGATGGCTGTGCAGTTTCAGCCATTCAAATGGAAAACTCTTGGCAAATAAGCTTGGAAATCTATAGGGTAATTAGAGGATTTGTTTTGACCTCTGCATTCAATATGAGTTCAGAATCTTGCACTGCCTCTTAGAACATATGGCCATATATCACCTCCGGTGGTACAGGAGGATGTACACGCCTTGTCAAGTTTCTACAAGGTGATGCGGAGTAATTACCTGATGACCTACAATGTGTAACAGGAGAAATAACCTTATCTGAATCATCCGCCGATCATGCTTCCAAAAAAAGGCAAACTTCATAGTATTGATTTTCTCCCAGACACCACCAAGTAGTGATAATCAAACTGCAGATGGAAATGATTCCCTTCTGTGCAACAACACGTTACATCACCAACAGACACCATCGACTCGAAAGATGACATCCACAAACTAGTCACTGTCCAGTGGCATCAATCCTTAACAAGACTCACAAATAAATTATTTAACATCCATATACTACCTTCATTGAATACATCTATATTATTGAGATACGTAAAATATTACAGTGGAACTGTAGAGGCATATTCTCCCATTATGAACAACGGAAGGATATTTTCCCCAATTAACATTCTGATTATAGATACTTGCAAGAGATAAAATCGAGTTCCAATAATCTTGAAATCAGCAATATCTGTACAACTTATTCCAAAACCATGCTGGGGGTTCACTTCAACATTCAATATAGATGAGGTGAGTCGACAACTAACACCGTCATTCCTCTTGATGGGTGATTTCAATACCCACAACAAACTATAGTTTGATCACAGAAATGATGCCTAGGGTAGACTATTGGAAAAAGTAATTAATGGTCAACACATCACCTGGATGAGACTACATGACCAATCGACCTCAAATGCTGATAAAACCCTTGTCTCAACCGACAGGAGCCACCATTATGATTGGAAAACGTTACCACATTTGTATGACCGTGACCATTATCCAATTGTTATTACCTCCCAACAAGAACAGATAGTTGAGAAACTACTGCGGTGGAGTTTTGTACAGATATACAAACAAAAGAGGCTTTTACACAATTGGTATTACTTGATACTACCACAATTGATGAGGTTTATGCTAACTTGATAGACACTGTCATTGCTGCTGCCAAAAAGACAATCTCTCTCAAAAATAGCAAGCCAGTCTAGATGCCAACTTCATGGTGGAATCAGCACTGGGCATTGGCCCGTCTATTTATATAATCAATCAATCCATGGTGGAATAATTGCACCTTAGAGAAGAAAAAAACTACATCGTCCTTTCAAAAAAGGAGAACTAATTATACTATTCAGAATATTTCTTATAAACGACTCACAAGAACGCAAGAAAGAAGTCATGGTCTCATTACATTTCATAACTTAAAGCTCGAATTCCAACAAAAAAGCCTCGGATAAGCTTGAAAAATTAAAGGTGCATTTAGCCCTCAACCTATTTCAATTTTGGAAATCAATGGTCAAACTGTGAGAAACGCATGTGAAAGCTACCAACTCGTTTGCATCTTATTAAGCTGGGTCTGAGAAACGCAGCTTCAATAAGTGACCTCTGATTGTTGTTGGGACGGTGGATGATTTGTGGTCTCTACCAAACTGTTGCATTTTTTCAAAATAATACAAAATATTAATTTTACACAAAAGTTTGTTTAAATGAAAATAAAGAACATAACATTCTACACTGGTATCACTAGAGATTTTTTTTCTTAAATCAATATTTACTTAATAAAACCTACATTTCACAAAAAAAACTTGAAATTCCTGGTTAACCGAGATTTTTATTTGAAAATTTAAAGAAAGGTTTATTTAAAACAAATGAAAGAACAGGAGATTCTAAGGTAGAATGACTGAAGGAATTTTTTAAACAATAGACATTTTTATGAGTTTAAACTTAATTAGCCAATTTATCATCAAATTCATGATTACCCAAACATTTTTTGAACTTTGAAGATGTAGAGATATTTTCATTGGAAACAAACGAAATAAATAGAATTGTATTTGTAGTGTCTTACTACATGAAATAGTTAAAATAATAAAGAAAGTATATAAAACTTACCAGGATCCTTTTCTAGATACCGTTTTTCGTTAATTACACTATGGCATGGATGACAGGATAGGTAAAGGTTGAGGATGGACAGGAATAAGAATAAGGTAACCCTGCAAACATCGTTGGGCCGAAAAATATACTTTTTTGGACCGATTCTGTACAGTCATTTTAAATGCCATGATTTTATAAATTAGATTGTTTCTTATAACTCAAACAGTATTTCTAATGTAAAAAATATATTTTTTAAACATAGACTATATGGACCTAACCGATTTTAGTACGTTCTTGGGCGGTTAATGTGTATACTTTCAAAACTACGAAAAGTATACGTTTTGTACGTTTTTTTTCTTATTTTACAAAAATCATATATACTTTACAATTAATGGATCAGGAAATAAAAAATCAGCGTCATCTGTGCTTTTGAAATATGCTTAAATCATATTTAGAATAGTAAATTTTGGGGCGTACACTACTTTTTTTGACCCAAAAATGGACAGAAAAAACGTACAATTTGTACTAACTGTTCTTTTATCTTACATCATTTTGGCATGTTTTACTGTAATTATAGCATCATTATCACTACAGCACCATAACTGTTGGGCCACTTGTCGTTCAAAACTGGTTATGGTTCTCAGCTCTACGTCTCAGCGAGACCCAATCTTCTCAAAAGTTTGGATCCTGTCCGTAATGAAGCGCTAAGACTATACTCTGGTGCCTACCGTTTCTCACCAATCAAATCCCTACTTGTTGACACTATATGACTCCCCTTTGATCTACATAGGGCTGTGTCTCTAATATATGTACAGGATACAAATTTATGAAGATGACACTCATTATTATGAATCCCACAAATAATGCTGTATACTCCACTAATGGCATTGTCTCAAAGCCGGTAGGAGAGGTTCCAGAGATACTACAACTCTGAGGTGGGGCAGGCAGCGGCAAGGAAGCTTAGGAGGGTCAATATAAATTCACCTAATTTGCTTTCTCCAAAAAATACATTTGTCAAATTGCTTTCTTCAAAATGTCATTTTCAGAAATTGTTTTCTTCGAAATATCCCATACATCAGGTGGACACTGGGCCAGCTCCATTATCGTTCCGTTAAATCTGGCTAACCATCCAGCAAACGGAACACAGCCATATTCGGCCCAGATCTGTATGCCGGTTTCCAAACGGAACAGATATATATTCCAAGTCTGGGCCAGCTTTGGGCCAAATGTGAAAAACATATGTATATTTTATATTAATCTATACATCTTTATATTGATTCAAAGACTGTAAAATTGACATTTATCTTAAATATAAATTCCAACATATACAATTGTATTGCAAATATAAAAATGTAATCAAAATTTATATATTTTTACAAATGATCTAGTTTATTTATTTATTTCTTATTAATTGCAAATAGCAACACACAATTTTGTTTTGGAGCTTTAGTAATATAATTTTATTGAAAAAACGAATAAACACAATTTCTTATGTTAAAAAAAGTAACATTTAGTAAAACACATGAACAATTAAATTTGATAACGTATAAATAATTAGTATGTTAGACATATTTGATTGTAAATATGAAAATTGTAAAATATGTTAAGCAAAACACTTTAGTTTATAATTTGAAAGTAGCTTTCAAGTTAAATAGATAATTATTCAACAAAAAAAATGTCCTAACAGATTTTTGACAGTTTGTAATTAAGGTTCATCATATTTAAGAGTGGAAAGTAAAAAAGGTGAAACTATATAGTTTTGAGATTTGTAATTATTTTATAAGGTGTTGTGATAAAAAAGTGCGAGGCTTGATTTTTTTGTATAAATTTAACGTAATGATTCCAGATTTCAATGACAATCTATTTTTCATTCATTTTTTTATGAACGATTCTTGCAAGAACTTGCACGAACTCTGCAAGACATGTTTGCAACAACACAGGGTGCCTCTGCTTTGTCTTTCATCCAAGTAAAAATACAATTTGCATGTTTTAGCCCTGCTGATAGATGATAATCGTTGCTGGAACGAACCAGTTTGGATTGACATCTTCATAAAATCTTTAATTTAAACTAAAATAAAACAGATCAATGGAGCAGGTCTATGTTAGGAGACTGTGTTATGTTCTTATGTCATCATGTGTAACAGATCTGAATGAACGGAAATTATCATACTTTAAAATTTTATAAATAGAAAAATCGTCATAAGAATGCAATTATAAAAAATAAATTAAGTTGGTATTAACTTCTTTATTATATTAAAGTAAAATCTTTCTTGGAACTTGTTTACTTTTTTGAGTAATCTTCAAAAAATTTCATTTCCTGAGGACAATGTTGTATGAAACGAGTTACCTCATTTTTGAGTGACTACTTCATTATTATTGAACATATTTATAGATAACTAGAAGAGTACAATGATTTATTATTTTTAGTATAACTATATAAAATTGCTATATTTAACATATCTATATAGAACTAATCTAACATAACTGCTATATTTAACATATCTATAGAGAACTAATCTAACATAATTGCTATATTTACACCTGCCGATGACATGATGCTTAATGCTGCCAACGTTCACTTCCTGATATAGAAACTGAAGAACAGCCTGAAAATTGGCACGTCTCTGAAATCACTTCAGTTGCCGGTCGTGGGTCTCCATCGTAAGCCCTACCTTCAACGTCCCATTTTTCGCCTTTCTTCAACAGCTTTTTGAACACTTCATAATGGTAACAATAGTTTACGTTTTAGGTATTTTGAATATGTTATAATACTAAATCAACGTATATTCATAAATATATACACACACACACACACACACACACACACACACAAACACAAACACACAGACAAACACACACACACACACACACACACACACACAAACACACACACACAAACACACACACAC
>JARUHE010323308.1:0-11299 GCA_031471125.1 Archaeomysis grebnitzkii | reverse complement strand
GGATACTCCAAACCACTCAATATTTTTTCAAACCTGAAAAAAATATATTCGAAAACCTATTGATGCTGATTTTCTAATCATTGTTTTTGTTTTTAACCCTATAGCGTCAAATGGAATTAATTCTTTAAAATCAATAAGGAATATCGTAATAATAATTGTAATGCATTTAGATCCTTATGACTATAACTGTCTGGTCGTTAAAGGGTTAAGTAGATTAGAATTTAATGTAATAAAAGCTGACAATAATTTCTTACACTAACCAAATTTGTTTCACTAAATTATATTTTTAATTGTATCAATATTTTTATGAACCTAAGATTTAATGAAGAAAAATAAAATATGAAAAATACCATTTTAAAATATTCTAATCGACTTTAAAAAAACAGGAACAAGAATATATTTAATTATTTTTTATATAAAAAACTTTTAACTATTCTTAGTATAAAAAATAGTTAATATTAATATCTTAAATCGTATAGCACAACATATGTATATATATATTAATAATAACATATTCAACTGCATCAGCATGGTCTAACAATGGAACCTTTCTTGAAAAAATTGAAAAAATACAAACCAACTTTGTATATTTCTTAAAAATTAAAACATGCCAGTTCCACGAAGTAAATTGTTTTATATTATGTTGAAATGTTGTTCAATAATTTCTAAGAATTTGCAAACTTACATTTAGTTGTTTATACAATACTTGAGTGTACTTGACTCTAAAATAAAACATATTGTCGTACATGTTTAAAAATAAGAAAACTATATTTAATCTAAAAAAAATTATTAAGCAAATAAATTGTTTTAACCTTTCATAAATCATAATTTATTGTAGACGTTAATTTTTTGTTGTAACAAATTTGGAATTTAAAAATTACTTAATTCGAACTTTAAAGCTTTAAGCAAAATGTTTTTCATAAGTGTGATATAAAGTTTAGTAAATTAAAAAGTGATACAAATAGTATTTTAAACTTTATAAATTTTGTTTACGTTAAGTGCTGCCATCTATGTGCGAAATAAATACTTATACCTACAGATCTTCCATGAAAAAGAGAGAATGTGACCTTGACTATCATTTTCATGGGTGACTAAAGAAAACTTCAGCAATTCTATTTTTAAATATACAAACCTATATCATCGGTTAAGTCTATAAATTAATATAGTTTTATCTTATTTATTTAGAACAGCTTTGCATATACTTGATGTTCGTAAAAAGCAACATAAGATACATTTTTAGTTAAGTTAAAAAGCTATGGATCAAGTTGAATTTATTTTGAACGCTTACGATATGAAATTACAGTTTAAATAAACTAATTTTAATCAGTTATGATTTCTGAAACGAAAACTTTATTAAAAAATGTTTTGTGATTGTATAAATAAAGTTTTTGATTAATTTAAACAAGTTATACGTTTGCTTACCAGTGGCTATAGGTAACCCTCATACATGTTTTGTCAATAACAGATAATAGTCACTTATATATTACTTACTTAAATATAGTAATACAAATATTTATTGATGATAAAATACCTTTTTTCATAAGCAATGTTAAAAAATAATAATGAACATACAGTAATATATAAAGAAATAACATATTTGAATTTCTATAGATAGATTTGTTCATAAATCCCAAAAGATATATTTCTTCAATAACTAATATATTTAAGCAAAATTATGTTTACAACACCATTAAAAAACTAAAAACAGATTTATTAATTTCTTCAAAATTACCTACAGATGGAATAAGAGATCTACTAATTAAAGATTTAATAAGAGTTTTTCGTGAGTAACTTTCCATTAATAGAAATGCCCCTTTGTCTAATTATTATTATTGATTTGCCTTTTTGTTAGAAGTAGACCAAAGGGTTAACAAGTGGTTGTACCAACTCCTGTGAGCAGCATAGGGAAGTGTGTAAGGCCTAATGTAGCTTAAGAGTTCAACTGCGTCACGCCCTATAATAGGTGAGACATGGATAGCTCAGGTCAAACGTTACCTGTGTCACGCATTAAACTTTGGGTTCTTATTAAAACTTATAATTAAACATAAAACATTTTTATTAACATTTATAATTAAACATAAAACATTTTTATTAAAAACTATAATTAAACATAAACCATTTTATTCTTATTAACATTTATAATAAAACATTTTATTTTCATTAACATTCATAATTAAACATAAAACATTTTATTCTTATTAACATTTATAATTACACATAAACTATTTTATTTTTATTAACATTTATAATTAAACATAAACTATTTTATTTTTATTAACATTTATAATTAAACACAAAACATTTTATTTTTATTAACATTTATAATTACACATAAACTATTTTATTTTTATTAACATTTATAATTAAACATAAACTATTTTATTTCTATTAACATTTATAATTAAACATAAAACATTTTATTTTTATTAACATTTATAACTAAACATAAAACATTTTATTTTTATTAACATTTATTATTAAACATAACATATTTTATTCTTGATAACATTTATTATTAAACATAAAACATTTTATTTTTATTAACATTTATAATTAAACCTTTTATTTTATTTTTATCAACATTTATAATTAAACATTTGGTTTTTATTAACATTTATAAATAAACATAAAGCATTTTATTCTTATTAACATTTATAATTAAACATAAAACATTTTATTCTGATTAACATATATAATTAAACATAAAACATTTTATTCTTACTAACATTTATAATTAAACAAAAAACATTTTATTTTTAGTAACATTTATAATTAAACATAAAACATTTTATTCTTATTAACATTTACAATTAAACATTTTGTTTTTATTAACATTTATAATTAAACATTTTATTTTTATTAATATTTATAATGAAACATAAAACATTTTATTCTTTATTCTTATTAACATTTATAACTAAACATAAAACATTTTATTCTTATTAGCATTTATAAACATTTTATTTTTATTAAAATTTATAATTAAACATAAAACATTTTATTCTTATTAAGATTTATAATGAAACATAAAACATTTTTTTATTAACATTTATAATTAAACATAAAACATTTTATTTTTATTAACATTTATAATTAAGCATTAAACATTTTATTCTTATTAACATTTATAATTACACATAAACTATTTTATTTTTATTAACATTTATAATTAAACATAAACTATTTTATTTTTATTAACATTTATAATTAAACATAAAACATTTTATTTTTATTGACATTTATAATTAAACATAAAACATTTTATTCTTATTAACATTTATAAACATTTTATTTTTATTAACATTTATAATTAAACATAAAACATTTTATTCTTATTAAGATTTATAATGAAACATAAAACATTTTTGTATTAACATTTATAATTAAACATAAAACATTTTATTTTTATTAACATTTATAATTAAACATAAAAACATTTTATTTCTGTTAACATTTATAATTAAACATAAAACATTTTATTTTTATTAACATTTATAATTAAACATAAAACATTATATTTCTGTTATCATTTATAATTAAACATTAAAACATTTTGTATTTATTAATGTTTATAATTAAACATAAAACATTTTATTTTTATTGACATTTATAATTAAACATAAAACATTTTATTCTTATTAATGTTTATAATTAAACATAAAACATTTTATTTTTATTAACATTTATAATTAAAAAAAAATCATTTTATTTTTTTAACATTTATAATTAACCATTTTATTTTTATTAACATTTATAATTAAACATAATTTTTTTTAATTAATTTAATTTAAACTAATTATAACATGAATAGATTCTGAAAAAGAACTCGACAATGTAATACATGGAAGAAAAAACAACCACCATCTCCTCACTTAGACAGATATAGATCAAATCAAATTAAGGTTCATGAACAAAACGTTTCATAATTCTTCTCTAATACAGCTAAATATACAAAATATACAATAATTTGTCTTAATGGCATGGTCGAGTATGGACAAACAACTTATTATTTAAAATAATAATTGCGTGAAACAGTTTTTAAAGATATGATTGATGATTACAAACAAGCACGAGTAAATGCTACGCATTAAAAGCTGTGTTTGTATGTTAAAAAATGTTTCTAACATTGTGTATTTTTTCCATAGAATTCTATATATTATTATATATATACCTTATAAAATGGTTAATCATGAATTTGGTAATACATTGATGAGTTTAAAAACTCCTAAAATGTCTATTATTTAAAAAATATAAAGTTTAATCATGAAAGTCCTTCAGGTATTTACCTTAGATTTCCAGTTCTTTTTATTGTTTTAAATAAACTTTTCTCTGAGCCTTCAAATAAAAATCTCGGTTAACCATGAATTTCAACTTTCTTATAAAATGTTTGTTTTAATAAGTAACTTCTGATTCCACATGAACGTGGTTAATGACAGCAGCGTAGAATGTTATGTTCTTTATATTCATTTAAACCAACTTATCTGTAAAATAATTTATTTTTATTATTTGGAAAAAATGTCAAAATTTCCACAAATCATCCACTACCCTACCAACAAAAACAATCAGAGGTCATTTATAGCAGCTGTTTTTTCAAAATCAGCTTAATAAGGTTTGTTACAAAAGTGGCAAATAGTTCATACATTAGTGTATGTAAATAGTGTACCTTTAAAACATATTTTTAAGACTACTTCAAGTGTGGGAAACTTATGGGTTTGTAAATCAAACAAACTAGCTAATAATCCAGTTTACTTCTAAAAGTAAAGATTTGATACTTATTTTCAGTGGTAACAAACTCTGAGACAATCAGATTATACAATGCACTTTCGTTTATTATATTAAGTCTTGCATAGAGAACTCAAAACCTAACAGCTCTCATACCATAGCCATGATGGGGAAGATGGTCAGACGGAAGCTTCAGGAAATAGTTATTTGGAAGCCTATATAAAAAACCGTGTAAGAATTTAAATAATGCCAGTTTATATTGATCTTTAAGTTCCATAATTTTAAGATGTTTGTACATTTCGTCTGTAGGGATCAATGGACTATGACTGTTACCAAACTCTACTTTAAGAATGCAGCGTAATGACTTTCTTACAGAGATTTGAATTAGCTTAAATCGGTTTATAAATAGACCACTCCACACAATAGTATTCAGATTTAAAAACAGATATACCATAGAATAAAATAGTTTTAAGAATTAATATATACATAATCGAACCTATGCCCGACGCTGCACCCTGAGGGTATTCAAAAATGTTTTAAGAGAACAGTACTAGGTAGATAGTAACTCAGTTAATAAACTACTCCCTGTCCCCGAGCCACCTTATACCAAAACAATTTCAAGTTGACGATCAAACTTCAACACAGTGTCTAAATACACGCTTAAATATTTTACATTATCGACCCTTTGAAGACGTGACCCGCAAAAATATACATCTGGAAGATTCAGATTGGTGCTCCTCGAAAACATCATCAAATGTATTTTATTTGTATTTGCTACAAGTGCATTTTCCTCCAACCAAGCAGACAAATCAGAAATCAATTAATTTAACTTAAGCAAAACAGCATTAAGGGTAGAAGCAGTCAACCAAAATCGTGCACCACCCGCGGAAAGAACACATCTATCACGCGGTAAAGTAACATTCTTATAAAAAAAATTAAAAAGCATGGGTCACAATACTAAGCCCTGTAGAGCACCACAAGATACCTCTCAAAACTCAGATCTATCACCATCCACCTCAACATATTGGATGCGATTCAGTAACTAGCTCTTAATTAGCTCATGCCTTGGTCCTGATATACCCATTTATACAATTTATCCAAGAGAACGTCGTGGCAAACACAATCGAATGCATTTATAAGTCATATTTAACTAGAAGAAGCAAACTAACCTCGCGCGTTTAGTAAAAGTTGTGATGATTAATAGCTTTGTATATATTTAAAATGAAAATAGTTATAAAAATTTATTTAGTAAACGTTGATTGGAACATGTATCATTTTATTCTAAGTAATCATTCCTGTAAACCTCAAAATAAATTATCTTAAATATTAAAAAAAAACACCTAAAAACTATTGTTTAAATTTTTTTTTATGAAACATCTTCTTAGTAAAGGTTGTTCAGACTTGATAGTTCTGAATTTCCTGCTAAGTAAAACACAAACCAAAGAGTTAAGAACCAAATTTTAATTTGTGAAAACCCTAAAAAACCTATATTCTTCATTTCATGCTAAGTAAAGATAAAAATTTATGAACCAAGTTTTCATTTTGTATAAACCTAAATAATATGAATTTTTGTAAAAATGTTTTTTGTTAAATGTTGTACATAATGAATAAGTTTTCATTTCATGCTAAGTAAACATTGTTTTAAAATCAAAAATATAAAGTTATGAACCAAGTTTTGATTTTAGAACATCTTCTTTGGTTACTTATTTTGACAACAGCTTATATCTCAAAAAATATAAATTTGTGTAAGGATTGTAATTAGTGAAATATTTTCAGAATGTATAATTATTTATTAGATCTAAGTAAACATTCTTGTCAAATAAAAAATAAAAAGTCTATTTTTCAAGTTTTGCAAAAAAAAACTAAAAATTTTAGAAATGAAAACTTCAATGCATAATCATTAGAATTAATTAAAGTTGTAAAGTCAACAAAAAATAAACTTTAACCGGACGACAACAACAAGGATAACAACAACGACATTGACAAAGACAGAAGCAAGCCATATATAGAGCTTTTGCTCACTATGCTCACACGTTCAAAAAAACTAATGTGGCCTTCAAGATAATGGAGAATATGTAACATTAATTTAGACGGCATTTAAAAACAATTAAAAAGTGACGAGTGTGATGCAACTTAGCCATTGCGAAGCACAGGCACCAATAAAATGATTTTTTTTCTGAGGAGATTAAACAAAGAAACCCCAACTCAAGTTCATATATAAAAATACATTTTATAGTAGACGCTTATTGATGTAATTAAATAGGGCATATGAAATATTGTTACAAAAATTAAGATTTTTTCAAAAACACTTTACATAAAATTACTAAGGTCAGTCAGTACCAATCTACATCTACTTGAATACATGCAGTATAAACAGGTAGTGTATACATTAAAACATAACAATTACAATAGCAAATGTATTGGAACAACATGAACTCATAATGAATTTTATATTAGGATATAAGGAACAGCGAAATTTCCTGAATGTTAGAAGTAAAGGAGGTTCCATACAATAAAAACAACAGGTAATATTAGTTTAATTAATAAATAGTTCACAGAACCCATGCTCGTTTTTGATTTATGTGTCCTTTAGCAAACAACCTAAAATAGCCAACGCGTGAGTATGTGACCACCATAAAAGTGAAGAATCGAAAAGGATGTGATCAAAAATGGTTGAAATAATAAATGAAAGAGAATAACTAAAGGCTGATATACTAAAACCAGTGAACCTCAATAAAAAAGTGAAGAAAAGAAAGTTAAAATGAAGAAATAAATAATAATAATAATAAAGTGTCAAATTTATAGAGAGGTAACAGCTCACAAAGTGCTTATCGTTCTCATAATCATTACCCACATCAGGTGTTGTGTACCCTAAGGATATGCAGCCAAGGTATGGCGCTTCCTTCAATCCAGTGTAAGCTTAGCATTCGAGATTTTAAGAAAATAAAGCCACGTTAAAACTCTCAATGAAATAGTCTTAGAGCGGACTCCAACCGATGCCAATGAGATTTGCTTAGTCAGCAATAATTTCCAGGTGTTGTTCGTATCCATTCGGCAAAAAGATGGCAACAATTTGGGAAGAAGTTGTTAACAGTGAATTTGTATAGGACTTCGACTATCCTCGCTCTTTTGTTTTTGCATTGCATGATACAATTTCATTTGAAACTTATGTATTCAAGTTAATAACGAATTATGGTTTTCCATAAGAGCAAGAGTTAATTTATCGACACAATAACTTTATAAATTCTCAAGTTGGGTTTTGTAAAAACACGTGAGAAATGTTGCTTTGGACAAAAAATAATAACAGTACTGACTTAATATCGCGCCCCTGTGCTTACTTAAGCAGTCTGCACAGTCTTATTATATATATAGGTGTTGCTAACAGTTGTTAACCCCATGAAAAAGTAAGAAATTTGGTCTTTTTTGGTAGAAGGGGCGTTATTCCCGTATGTTGGCCTTTTTATTAGGGATTTTTGTAGGCACATTTTTGAAAAATAAAACAAAACTAATTTTTTGCACTTTTAATTAAATAACTTTTCAACCAGGATAGATAACCAAGATAGCCGACAACAATAAAAATTTTTGAAACAAATGCTCATTAAAAATAGTTTTTCAGAAGTTATATTTAAAGTTTTGTGGCCAACAAATTTACTCACCTACACAAAAACTTTAATTACGTACCATTGTTTGGCCATTTGAAAGATTCTCCTTTTTTTCATGCTTTTCTTCATTATTAGCATTGTGGAAAAAATTAAAAAAGAAAATGACACCAATGAATTTATTTCCAAACGCTAGAAACAGACAGTGTTTGCAGATTATAGACTTTAAATGCTGCTAAAAATGTAGCGATTTTTAGTACAAATTATATACCAATCGAAAGAAAAAATACAAAAAGATATTAACAAACAATGGCGGCAGTCACATGGCGCGAGATCTTACAAAATCTTGTAAGATCTTACCGGTGACGTCACAACTATTAAAACTGTTCGTCTAATCTGAACAGAAAGTGAGTCACCAAAAAACTCAGGGTTAAGAAGTCTGGATAATTTTTATTTCATCACTTTGAGATCGTGATTGTAGTCAAAAATGAGAGAAATGTCATGAAATTGAAAATAATGTTATTCATACGTGCTTTCAAATTTAACAGAAAGGTGCTAGAAACGAAATACATATTTCCTGTTTTATATTTAATCTTCATTAAAAACAATAAATGCCAAGTTTTAATTATAAATAATCAAACATAAATATTTATAGAAAGCTAATATGAACTAAAATCACTGATATCGATTTTATAAGTATTTTCAGCATTGTTTGCATAATTTTAATTAGGAAAATAATTAAGTGAAAATTGTTCTTCCTCAACATAGAATTAGAATCACCTTGTTAAATTTGATAATTTAATTGATGTAGACAAACATATTAATAAATATTGGAGTACCGAAGCTTTTCACTGTTTTAAATATTATTTTGAAACCATATTAATATATTTGTTTATAATTATATATGTTAACATTTTAGTGTGCTAAAAATGTATTTTGAAAAAATCACACTGATTGTTTTCAAACCTAAAACATACTTGTATTCAATGTTATAAAAAGTAAGGAGCTTGGAACACTCTATTGTGACACATTTTACATAAGTGTTCGTTCCCTCTAACGCAAGAACAAATAATGAACATAATAAGAATGTAAATATATTAAAAATAACATTGAAGTTTCTTCACTGTGTGGGACCAGTTTTTTTTTTATACACCACTAAGTATAAACGTATGGGTCTGTGGTGAAAAGCTAAATGATTAAAAACATGTAATCATATCCCATGAACATAAGTAAACGTTGTTGGTATATGATGACATTCTCATCAAATCAAAGTATTTTTATACTTGTATTCTACAAATTTGTATTCAATGAATTCCATGCGCTGATATTTCTTACTTATAATCCGCTTCGTTCTTAACATACTGTTTTGAATGATCAGGCAAATCAATATAGCTTTGATGAGCAACTCTGGTTCAATAATTAAGAACGTTTTTCAATTTTTATTATAGAAGATAATTAAAGAAGCCAAGGCCATAGAAATATACGACTGGAATGACGTGCTATCTTGTTGTTCTCATTAACTTTTTCCATAACTCAAGCTTTATATCTCTTGTTTCAAATGGAATCTCTCGTTCTCCACATGCCACCTGATGGTGCTGGTTTAGAGAGACTACATTGTATGAGTGATATGGCGTTATCCATCACAATAACTATTAACTAATTCCTCAGTCTTCAAAAGCTTTGCACATTTTATCAATTCCCACAATAAAATATTTGTGGTTGACACTCCATGGTAAGCTTTCGTTTTTTTTCCAACTAAAAAAACATTGCGAGTGTCTTTCATTAAGTGAGCCACTTTATTTTCATTTCGAGCTGTTCCTGGAACTATGTAATCAGCCTTAATAATGGATAGTATATTTTTCCTTTGTGTTGCATTTTTATTTGTTGGTCTTGCTCATCGTTCGGATCAAACAAACTGTCATCATGACGAGCATAATTCTCCTGAATACTGTTTTCACACTATTTCAGACAATTTCTTCGTTTCTTTGCTGCGTTGAGAGAAATGAATTTGGCGGTATAGAGATTTCGCTTACGAATGTTGACCGCTCGGAGTTTGTAGTACATGGTTAATTTCTTCTTTCCGCTACGCTATCCTTTTTACTTAAGGAACCTGTGAACAGGTCGCAGAGCCGCTTGCACTTGAGATGGGTGTTCAGGTCAACCGTAATGAAAACATTTTTGATACAGCACCAAGCCAAGTTCTTCAACATTGTCCTTTTCTTTATTTCTTTTCATAACCTTTGATCTAGATGGAAGAGCACAATAACTGTTTGTCCAAAAGAAAGATCTCAACATGTTCTAATCAACAATTTAATTGGTTTAAGCTAGTATGGAAATCTGACTGTTAGTACTTTTAAAATTTGCTAGTGCTGATCGATTCATACCTCTGCCTTATATTTATTTTTTATTAATAATAATAATAGGCTACTAAATTATAGAAAAGTAAATTAGTATTATTATTATTACTATTATTATTATAATTGGTGTGCCAAGTTGTTTCATAAAATTACAAAAGTTAGTCCTATCCATATTGTCATTAAAATTAATGGCAATATTGTTGCATTCTTTGCACTGGTTTTATTATTATAAACTCATTCTCAAAATAATGGTTGTTATTATTTGAGATTAAATTAAATGTTTTAATGAATAACTGCATTCAATTTAGTTTATAAAACCAACAAAAGTAATAATAACTTAAGCCATTATAAATATAATTAATTACTTTGTTTTAAAATGAATACAAAAACTTCAGAATTTTAATGATTTTTTAATAATAATTTCACTTAAGTCAAAACATTTTCGAATTCCGTCAATTTGCGTCGTACTTCACTTTTTTATTCATTTTCGGTCAATGTTTCCAAAATCTCTTCAATTTAATTGAAACAAATTATCAAGAGAACCAAAAATAAATTAATCTAAGTTTTGAACTTTTTTGTATACGGTAAACTAATTTAAGGCTTCATTTAAGCATCAATTAG